>CM042139.1:3753928-3777637 GCA_023376005.1 Doryteuthis pealeii | reverse complement strand
CCCAAACAAAAAAAATCGAACTTTCACCCTATCAGATCGAGTTAAGATTCATCATCAGCCCAGGACATTAGGGCCCCCTTATCCACGTGCCTTCTAGGACATTTAGATGTATAAAAAGGCGGTTCGGTGGACTTGCCATCAAGATAATAGGGTGGGACAATATTTAGGTCTTGTTAGGGTTAGACGTGACCAACCGATTGATAAGAAATGGCCTCTCAGGTGTTTAAGTTCTAATATTGCTCCAAGTGTGATTCATTCTTTTAACACTAATTGAACGAGAATTTTGTATATTCGTTAAATGTTCTTATTTGGTGTGTAATTGGTTCATTTTTTGTCTTTCCCTGTTTACTCACAGAATTTAAGCACGGAATATTCAATGTAATATGGGCTGTTGAGAATGAGGACTATTTAAATATCTCTTATGTCAACAATCATGAAATACCATTGAACATCCATGTTCCATCTGTTTGTGAATAAGCATAAGCGGAGAAAACACAAACTTACACAGCCACGCAATAACAGCCTACTTTGATTTTAATATATATATATATATATATATATCTTATTATAATGAGATGTGTGTTTTCTGTCTGTAACCGAAACTAATTCCTACTTAAGTCACAATTCCCTTAGTATTTACATCACATTCTCCATGATTTTATTTATCTAAATCTTAATATTAATTAAAATTGTCTACATTATTAATACTGTTAACATGTCTACTACTGATAACATGCAATTATATTTTATATATACAACAAAATAGCGGTTTCCAGTGTGAACGGGAAGGCTAATTTGCATATTTAATATTAAAAAAATCGAATTAATAAATGTGTGCTTAGTATTTATTGATTTCTAACTGCTTATATCATTAAAATAAAACCAAACATCTCTTCAATGATTCTTAAATGATTCCATTAACGAGATAAAATAACTGTCATTTATTCTTATACTTCCTCTTATAACTAAATACTTAAATAGAAAAAATAACAAGGAAAGGCGAGAGTGATGGAAGAGTAAGTTTCAGTTGTTCCATTTTTATTAACTCCCTCTGTTTCAAACTTTATTATACTCGCTCTGTTTCAAATCTTTTATCTGTATTCTATTTAGTTTATTAGCCTTTCTAATTTAATATAAATATTTTTATTACATTAAAACTGAATACTTGCACCCGGAGGGTGATATATATTGCTAGTAATATAATCATACTAAAACTTCTTTAGCAAATCAAATGTTGTCCTAAATCTTATTTTACTGTTTTATGAAAACAAACGAGGAATCATACAAAAATTATTACTAGTTCTATGATTGAGTTATTTTTGAAGAAATATATCATTTTACATGGTTCGAATTAGACGTAATTTGCAATTACTTAAAAAGCTGACTAGTCTCTCATTTCATAATCTGCCCTATAACTATTCTCCCTCCCTCCATGTATATATGATTATCTCCTCGTTATATTTGCTAGTTTCTGAGAGAGAGTTTGAAAAGGATTTTGTATGTTTAGGTTCAGGAGTTGCCAAACTTACCAACATCTTGGCTCCTAATAAATTTAAATATCAGTCAAATACTCCCTTCTTAGAAAAAAATAATTATTTTGTAAAAATTCCTTTTAGACTCTCCGGTCGAATTTATTTTATTTTTTTCACTTTGCCGACTCACTTTTACCTAATTGATCTCAATTATCTACCCAGAGCTCAATGGGTGACCCAACTGCGTCAGTTGTGTCTAATATATGTGATGCTGTGTGGAGTGTATGCTTCTCAAATATCGGTAAATAAATGGGATTTAGAACACAATATTCAAAATTAAGTCTCTGATCTTCATTTATATCATTCATTTCAAAACATCCCATGATGGACTCTCCCGTCGATTTCGACGTATGATCTTCCAACAACCCTTTCCATCTAACCTTGTTGTAATCACAGGGACATTTAGCCCAAAATTTTTAAGTTTGGTTAAGTTGCCAGAAACCCACACATGGCTTGATATAGTGGTGAAGAGCTTGTGTAGCACCATCCCACACTTCTTGAACTGCTGAGACACACAATCGGTGCAAAAGTTTTGCCACAGCGCGAACAACAACCTCAGGTTTTTACATCAGAGTTATCCGTCTCCTAGATGCTTGCCTTAACGAAGACTGAGGGTGCATCTTACCCAGTGGTCACATCTACGTGCTAGATGGCCATTGAGCAAAAAAAAGTCCTCCGCCTTTGATAGGTTTTGTTTTTTCTTCCTGTTGGTGCGTCTAGCCACTCTCCTCCACCAAAAACATCTCATAAATAATATTATTATATACATCTCATATATATATATATATATATATATATATATACTAGCAAATATATGCACCCTCGGTGCAAGTATTTATGTAATAAAATATTATATTTAAATTAGAAAAGCCAATAAAACTAAATAAGAATGCAGATAAAAGATATAAACAGAGGAGGGGATATAATCGAAAGATAAAACAACTGAAACATACTCTTCCATCATTCCAGTCTTTCATTGCTAAATTTTCCTAATCAACTATTGAGTTAAAATAGGTGTATGGGAAGAAAAATTTACAGTATTATTCTGCTAATGAATTTCTCTTAAATTATTTGCAAGATTTTTGCTCATATTTATTAATAAAACAAACAATTAGAAAAAATCAATAATACTAAGCACATATTTATTAAAATCAAATTTTAAATACCAATATGCAAATTAGCCTTCCTGTTCACACTGTAACACGCTATTTTGTTGTATATATAAAACACTTGCATGTTATTAGTATATAGATCTGGCCAACAGTATTAAAAAGTAAGACATATTTTATTAATAATTGAGTTTAAATAAAAATAATATCCATGGCGAATGTGATTTAAATAACGAAGGGAATTGGACTTGATAGTAATATAGTTAGGTTACAGACAGAAAAACACACAATCTCCATTATAATAAGATTATATATATATATAAATATATATAGTATTAGAAATTCATATATTGAGAAGACATATGAGATTATGCGTTTAGATAGTTTAATTGTATTGTCTAATCTAATGTACCACCTGATCACCCGACTAATTGACTAATCTAACTTAGCATTCGAAGATTCCAGCTTAAACTATTGGATTTGACCCCTACTTTATCTCTTTGCATTACTAACCCAAAACACACAAACATAGACTTCCGAAACACCTGAGGCCATAACATTGTCTTAAGAAACGCGACTAATTAAGAAAAAAGAATACAATTCCTCCCGACAATGCTACACGTAGACTACTGGAATTGACAGATCTTCTAACTCCAATTTACAACCTCGTTTTTACAATATACCCGCTTTCCTCAGTAAACAATTGCTCAGTATGTGATGACAATTCTTCCAAACCGTGGTGATATCAGTGCTACTATATGGTTGCACCACTTAGACCTTGACAAGGCACTTTGAGAATAGGTTGGATCGGAGCTGCACAAATATGCTGCGTGCTATATTAAACAAATCGTGTAAACAGCACCCAACAAGAAAGCAGCTATACAGCCACCTGCCTCCTATCACACAAACCATCCGAGTAATACGGAGAAGATATGCTGGATACTACGGGAAAAGTGAAGATGAACTCGTTCTCCTGTAGAATCCAGCACACGGACATGCTACTGTGGTTTGTCCAGCAAGGACATACATAGACCAGCTCTGTGCAGATACTGGATGCTATGCGGAGGACCTACCAGGAACAATGACTGACAGGGACGGTGGGCGAGAGGTTGTCATAAATATCCGTATCGCCGGCGCATGATGAGGATGATCATGTGATGATACTAAAAAAAGGAGAAAAATCAATTTAAAAAATGAAGATAAGAATCTAACGGATAACGGCTTTCTTCAGGTATTTCTTGGAAACGGACTCGGGAACCTTCTCTTCGAACTCTGGCGCCTTCATGTCGTAATCGGGAGCCTTCGCGGAGCATCGAACCGAACCCTTTATTGAAGAAATTTAATTCGAGACATGGCGTAATGGATATAGGTGTTGAATTAATACAGTTCTAAATGACAGTTATCTCACGGCTATAGGTTCAATCTTTCATTTGGAAATTTTCCGGATTTAAATATTTAGTTAAAATATAAAGTAAAGAATAAAATTACAGTAAATAGATTTCGTATAAGATTTATCCCCGGGACTTTTGCTCATATTTATTAAGATAAAACCAAACAATTAAAAATCAATAATACAAAGCACGTATTTATTAAAATCACATTTTTATCATCAATATGCAATCCCCTTCACACTGTAAACCGCTATTTAGTTGAATACATAAATACAATTACATGTAATTTGTATGTATATATGGCCAACAGTATTGATAATGTAAAACAATTCTATTAATGATTGAGATTTAAATAAAATAAGATAAAATCATGGAGAATGTGACGTAAATAACAAAGGAAATCCTGACTTGAGTAGTGATATGGTTTCGGTTACGGACAGACAAACACACAATCTCCATTATAATAAGATATTATCTTTCTTCAGAATCATTATTCATTTCTATTTTGTTCGTCTTTTTATATATTAATTCATTCCTTTTTATTTTTTAAAATTCATTATTTCTTCCAGATCATCTATGCTTTCTTTTTCCTTTGGTTCTTTTTCCCTATACAAAGTGTGTCAAAAAGTATCGAGAGTTTTGTACTTTTTGACACGCCGTGAATTCTGAAAAAAAAAAAGATAACGTTCCATTCAATTAATTTTTTCAGAATACAATATATTTCTATCATTTTTTGACACCTTGTATATAAATAAGACAATATTGATAAACTTAGGCAATCCCTGGTGGTATTGTGACGTAAACAGTGACGTAGTTACAGACAGACAGAGAATCTCTATTATAAGAATATATTTCTTTCCGATTTTTCTTTTTCTTTTTCAATTTGCTCTCATTCATTCTTCATTTTCGTTTAGCTTCCTATTCTCCATTCTTAACCTTTTTTTGTGTGTTATTAATTCATTTCATTCTTTCTTACTCTTTCTTTCTTTTCTTCATTTTTTCTTTCCTCACTTCACCATCGTGACTTGAGTAGTGATATAGCTTCGGTTACGGACAGTCAAACACACAATCTCCATTATGATAAGATGATTTCGCAGCACGAATCTGGAAGAAAATATCCCACTTTGAAATGTCGCGAACCTGCATATCTTACCATGACTTGATCGAGCTCCGTCTATTGGTAGTAACCTCGGGTATCTCCTGTCACCTCCGCTAAAAGGAGTAGAGTTTGGGTTTCACTGCCCGGTGCCTGGGGCGCCCCCCGAGAGAGAATGTCGAAAGAACGTGATAAATTAAAACTCCCAAGACACATTCAAACCCACTTTCCATCGACCTTTTGCCTTTTGGGAAGTTAGATAATTACAAACAGCAACAACATCTATTTGTGTCCATCGATAAAAATCAACGACGATGAAGAAAATTACAAATCTAGTTAGATATAATTTGTGGTAGTTTTCCCAATCACCTGATAGACTACATTTATGTTCATTGATATCACCTCGCAATATCATATATAATGTTTTATGAATACTAGCAAGACCTATGGATATACCACAGTATGATAATTTAATCATTGTTTGATGCGTTTACTCTAATCTTGATTTAACTCTCTTTCATTTCACTTTTTCATTCACTCTCTCTTTCATTTCACTTTTTCATTCACTCTCTCTTTCATTTCACTTTTTCATTCTCTCTCTCTCTCTCTCATTTCACTTTTCATTCTCTCTCTCTCTCTCTCTCATTTCACTTTTTCATTCTCTCTCTCTCTCTCTTCTCATTTCACTTTTTCATTCTCTCTCTCTCTTCATTTCACTTTTCTTCTCTCTCTCTCTTTCATTTCACTTTTCATTCACTCTCTCTCTCTCTTTCATTTCACTTTTTCATTCATCTCCTCTCTTTCATTTCACTTTTTCATTCTCTCTCTCTCCTTTCATTTCACTTTTTCATTCTCTCTCTCTCTCTTTCATTTCACTTTTTAATTCACTCTCTCTCTCACCAGTTTTATAATTCACCCTCTCTCTCACCTGTTTTATAATTCACTCTTTTAATTAATCTTGTAATGCTGTAAAACAAAACAAACGAAAAGAACAGTTCATTTCTACTTTACAATAATAGATAACAATAGAAAGGTTAAACTGCCGTGAAATCAATCAACCGCACATATTAGACTGACCGCTATAGAAATGCGTGTTTTTTCCTAGGAGATAACATTATAGTTTTAATTTCATTTTTAAAAAGTCCCATTTTAGGAAATAAGAGCATGGTTTTTAGTCGGCCCAGTTGGCAGGGAGTCAAATAGGTTCATTTCTTACGAATTCTGACGGGCAGATAGTTACAGTCGTTATTCCCGAGAAAATCAGAGATTGAACAATCAATCTCTCTCTCACACATAATCTCTTTCTCTCTCTCTCACACACATAATCTCTTTCTCTCACACACATAATCTCTTCTCTTCTCTCTCTCACACATAATCTCTCTCTCACAATCTCTCTCTCACACAATATCTCTCTCTCTCACAATATCCTCTCTCACACAATATCTCTCTCTCACACAATATCTCTCTCTCTCTCTCTCCTCTCTCTCTCTCTCTCTCTCTCTCACACACAATATCTCTCTCTCTCTCTCACACACACACAATATCTCTCTCTCCTCCACACACACAATACTCTCTCTCTCTCACACCACACAATATCTCTCTCTCTCTCACACACACAAATCTCTCTCTCTCTCTCACACACAATATCTCTCTCTCTCACACACACAATATCTCTCTCTCTCTCTCTCTCCTCTCTCTCACACATACAATATCTCTCTCTCTCCTCACACACAACAATATCTCTCTCTCTCTCTCTCTCACACACACTCTCTCACACACACAATATCTCTCTCTCTCTCTCTCTCACACACACACAATATCTCTCTCTCTCTCTCACACACACAATATCTCTCTCTCTCTCTCTCACACACACAATACTCTCTCTCTCTCTCTCACACACACAATATTCTCTCTCTCTCACACACACAATATCTCTCTCTCTCTCACAACAATATCTCTCTCTCTCTCTCACACATACAATATCTCTCTCTCTCTCTCACACACACAAATATCTCTCTCTCTCTCTCTCACACACACAATATCTCTCTCTCTTCTCTCTCACAACACAATATCTCTCTCTCTCTCTCTCACACACACAATATCTCACACTCTCTCTATCTCTATCTCTCTCTCTCTCTCTCTCTCACACACACAATATCTCTCTCTCTCTCTCTCTCTCTCTCACACACAATATCTCTCTCTCTCTCTCTCTCACACACACAATATCTCTCTCTCACACACACAATATCTCTCTCTCTCTCTATATATATATCTCACTCAACCTCTCTCTCACTCACTCAACCTCTCTCTATCACTATATATATATCTATCTCTCTCTTTCTTTCACACTATATCTCTCTCACACAAAGAAAACAACAAAAAACAACGCTATAAATAAAATAATGAATCAAAATTAATTGCGTTTGTGTTGGTAAATCAAAGTTATTAGCCAAATCCTTTTTTTTATCCAGAAAGTGTCTGAAGAACTTTTTTTCCTTTCAAGAAAAGAAGAACTGAGGATAAAGTGTCCGCTTGTGTATCTCAGCATCCACTCTCTGAACATACCGCTGGCATAGCAGCCCGATACTTATAACGCAACAAATGTTTCCCTGACGACAAACCATCCGGCCATTTGTCTTTCTGACTACCGAACAAGAAGTTGCACCATGCCCGTGGTACATAGATCGCTTTAATAATTCCAAAACAGCTGACTATGGTACACCGGATTGCAATAATCGCTTATTGTGTGTTTAACTATCTCATTTCTGTTAGCACATACATTGCGCTTTTTATTATGCATATCACGAATGTCTCCTTTGACCTAATTGGTGCTTATGGCATTATTGTGTGTTCTTACAAAACATATCCACAACTAAACCATGTTCACGTCATCACATTATTATCATTAGTAGTAGTAGTAATATTACTAGTGGTTTGATTTCGGCATGTTAACCCTTTTGCTTTATTCATTTTGATGGGTAATGAAATTTATTTTTTTAAATCATTTTCAAAACTCATTTTCTTTTATTTAAACCATTGATGGGACCATATTAGGTACTTAAACCAGGACGGGTGGACCCGGGAGTAATGATGAGGGTGTACTATACACTCCCCAGATCTCCAGAACTGGAACTTCACCATTAGATGCAGTTTAACGTCATACCCAGGAAACATTTGTATTATTATTATTATTAGTAGTAGTAGTATGCATAATTACCGTTTATTTTTACATATGTTGAACAAATTTGGAAAAAAGGATGAAAGAGAAAATTAATCATCCTATTATGTGTACACCTCACCAATCAGGTTACTAACATCAGACAAATTACGTTGACGTTTCAATGACAGAAGATGTAGACAGTATTTATTAACTAAGCACTAATGTAATCATAACAGAATAGCTAGGCCAATTAATCTCACCTTTTCTCAATTGTTCGTTTGATCAAATAAACAGTCTAAACTATATCGAAACAACGATGTGAATATATTTATATTGAATTATCTGGATTAAGAATAATTAGTTAGAATTATAACTGGTTACAAACATATATTATTAATGACATGAAACCATATGATTACTTACTAAAAAATGACTTTCATTAAATAACCAATAATCATTGAAACGGCATAAAAAGCCACAGCCAACCAACCAACCAAGCACTAATCAAAGGAATAACCTGCAGGTTATTTATGTTCCACTTTGAGATAAACACTTTGTATTTGACATTATAGAATCAAGCAAAGAATTTACTACGAATAATGAGGTGGGCAGTACGTTTTAGGCTAAGTCATTTCATAATGCTCGGTTTCTCTGCACTAAGTTGTCATCTCCTATAAATAAACACATTTTAAAGAAATGTGTACTTTGACCACACCCAATATTCCACTCTACATATATGGTTCTATATAGTAAATCATCATAAACACACGTGTATATATGTAGGTGTTTGAGAGAGAGAGAGAGAGAGAGAGAGAGAGAGAGCGTGTGTATTGGTGATTTGTAACCATAAATTAACACTAAAACAATCATTTCTAGCTGGTGAATGTACTGTTCGATGTCTTGGAAGTATTGCACCAATGAATGACTTCAAAGAAATTAATGTATCATTTTGGGCGACCCGCTTTCTTAATTGATAGCAATTACACGCTTCAGAATTTCTAGTTCATCATTCTGGAATGATTGCTTTGAGACTTTCCCTATAAATGATACACTCCAACCAAACATGACTACTAAGCATGGAATACTGTCTGGATCATTTTACGTTAAAACACCACATTTCGATTCAAGATAACTGAATTTTTAGACGTTTCAATATATATATATATATATATATATATATATATATATGAAATAACAAGTTGCATTGAAGGGTAATATTTATTCATCTGAAGCTACAACCTTTTGGATTATTTATCTAACTATCGTCGGGGCTATGAGAAATAATTGATAAACATACATGTGTGAGCATTTGTTTTAAGTGTGTGTTGGCTGATGTTGGTACACAACTAGCAGAAAAAGACATAACTTAAACGCCGCGATAACTTTGGTGTCTCCATTCAAACTGTGTGACAAGGTTTTGTTCGAAATATAAGATATATTATTGAAGAATAAGTTCCAATTACCGTCGAACTGGGAAGACAAGGCAGCAAGCGATTGTAACTTAAATACAAACTCGAAATGCTACAAAGTCCACTGCAAAATGACAAAGTATATATAAGACTCCACAATGTCATTCAAATCAAGCAGTCAAGCAACCAATCAGAACTCAAGGAATGGAATGACCCAAATCACCCTGATTCATGAATGGATCATTCTTGATTCCTATTTATACCAGCTGTCTTGGACACTGCTTGAGTTCTACTTAGTCTACTGTTGGTTTTAATAACAGCAGCTGACTTCAATA
This sequence comes from Doryteuthis pealeii, assembly GCA_023376005.1. Lineage (NCBI taxonomy): Eukaryota > Metazoa > Mollusca > Cephalopoda > Myopsida > Loliginidae > Doryteuthis > Doryteuthis pealeii. Next base: position 3,767,605 of record CM042139.1, on the reverse strand, counting down.
TATAAGTGATATTTTAGCACTAGTTTACCTAGGGAAGTGGATTAGTTGTAAAAATCGGGTCTTTATTTAATCGTATTGTAATTCAAAACGATGTTAGATTCCACAAATTTCTTTATTTTTTGTTGTGTATCTTTAAAGACATTTTGAATTTTTTTATTGGGAAGGTGGTTAGTTTCCAGCATGTTCTTTTAATGCATTATTTAATTTACCGTATGTATGCCTCTTTTGAGCTTGTAGGTTTGGTTCTTAATATTTTTGACGCCTCATCTTTGTGTTGTGTATTGCAATTATATATATATATATATATATAATCTCAAATGACATTAAAAGTAAAATCGTTTCAAATTAATTTGATTTCCATCTAAGACTTCATATTGATTTTCATAAACTTTATGTATGATTTATTTTCTAAGAGGGAAATGCATAACAAGGTCTATTTTGTGAGCGGACTAAAACTGATTTGAATTCAGTGTTTTACTTCAACCCGACTGTTAGCCTTATCACAGATTAAGAACTAAGTCTGACCTATTATTTACCCATAGCTAGGGGTTAAGGAAATGGGTTTATGTTTTTCCCAATGTCATTAGCGCAAAGAGAAACTTCCTGATGCTTATTTTCCTAAGTTCTCAAAAAATCAATATTGTAAAAAAAGTTTACTACCGCACAACGCAATTTTATTATAGTAGACTATACACTGTAGGACCAATTTTCTTAATGCCAATAATAATAATAACATGGGACAATAGTTTTGCTAATCATCAACCGATTTATTCATTCTTGATGGGTACTGGATATTTTTTTAATTCAATTTTTAAACACATTTTTAAAACTCGTGTTCTTCTATTTAAACCCTTAATAGGACAATAATAGCGACTAATACCACGGGACAGGGTGGACCTGGGAGTAATGATGATGAATGTATACTATACATTCTCCAGAACTGGAACGTTACCATTAGATGCAGTTTAACGTCATGCCCATGACACATTTGTATTATCATTATTGTTGTTATTATTATTATTAGTAGTAGTAGTGTATGTGTAATAACCGTTTATTTCACATATGATGTTGAACAAATCTAGAAAAAGGATGAAAGAGACAATTAGTCATAGTTTTATGTGTACTTCTCACCATTTTCTGTTGTTTTATTCTTCTATTGCCAATAATTTATATGCTTCAACCTACACACTTATCAAATAGCAAACACTTTGCTATCCCACAGTTATTTACAATCTGATGGTATATAGATATCATTATGACAAACACCATGTACAATTTCCAAAAGCAACAATATCATAGGATTGTTTCCTCTTTAGAAAAGTACATGTAGTATTAGTTGCAACTTCCTCTGTACTAAAAGCAGTGTTAACTATAAAGTAGTACATAACGCTCTGAAGAGGCCAACAACGATGATATTGGTTAAACTATCAAGGGTTAAATCAAACTTAACGGACCTAAATTCCACCATCGTATATCACCCCGCCGAAAGAAAAAGAATATCAAAAATAAGGGAATTAATCGAATTTAATGAAATTTTCAGTGTTGATATGACAATGAAGAAAATATATAATGCACCAGTTACTTTATTTCAAAAAAAATTCTTCAGGTCAGTTAACTTTGAACCACGTATCTTTGGGAATCTGTGTTACGCCTCAAAGGTCCGTTGATTTCGATTTAACCCTATCAAGAACGTAAATCAAAGATTTGATCCATAAATTATCATCTGTTGATGTTCTGATATTTTATATCAAGTTGATTCTTTTCGTATTTATCTCATTCATTTTTGTCATTTCTATTTTTCCTTTCGTTCATTCAATTTTCTATCATTATTCTGTGCGTTGCCGTTTTTTAAGTTCTGCAAATATCTCTTCCCATTATTAAATTCTACTTGATCTTTCTTTCTATTTTGTTTTAACATCTCCTATCATCTTTATGATATATTAACTCTGTGTACTGCACCTGCACACGTATTGTCTTTTCAGCTAACGTCATATTTCATTTCTATTGCGTAATTATGAAAAGGAAAAAAATGGACTCTCTCGTCGATTTCAACGCATAAGGGTTCATCCAATAAACAACCTACACAGGGTTTTGTTTATAATGGTGAAGGTTTGTGTTGCACCACCCACACTTGTTGGCACAGTCGATTATAATGAATTGGTGCGCAAGAAATGCCATAAACCCAAATAATGACCTCTGGCTTTTCAGATTCAGAGTTTTCCTTCTCCTAGACTGGTTACCTATCCAAGGTTTTAAAAACGCCCAGCCTGTCCTACTAGTTTACCCATAGCTGGAGTGTGAATATATGGATTAATACCTTTCACAGGGGTATTAGTGGTATGGGAAATGCAAACAGCCTTTGTCTAGCATTTGAACTCCGGACGACGAGTCCATTTCCTACGACTGTAACCATTATGCCACGCGCCTCCATATGTATGCGTAATTATACTACCTGGTAAATTGCACAACATATTTTTTCTTTTTAGAAACGCTTTATCATTGAGTGAAGCATATAGTTCTACCTGTTGAGGACGAGATTAATTCTTAGCGAAGAAACTAGTGGGGGGGGGGGAGGGCGTCAAAGGTGTTCAAATCAACCAGACTCCTCATCGATATTGAATTAGAATAATATTCATGTGAAATTAGATGGCATTTATAAATATCAAAATATTTTTGTTTTTGGTTATAAAATTATATATACTAGCAAATATATGCACCCTCCAGGTGCAAGTATTTTAGTTAAATTTTATAATAAAATATCATATTAAATTAGAAAGGCTAATGAAACTGAATAAGAATGTAGATAAAAAAATTTTGAACAGAGGAGGTATGGTTGAAAAATAGAACAACTTTGAAACTAACTCTTCCATCATTTTCCGTTACTCCCATCTTTCATTGGTAAATTTTTCTCATTAAACTGTTTAGTTAAAATAGGAAGTAAAGAATAATATTACAGTTATTTCTTCTTGTTAATAGATTTCTTTTAAGATTTATTGAAGAGACTTTTGCTCATATTCAATAAGATAAAACAAAACAATTAGAAATCAATAATACTAAGCATATATTTATTAAAATCAATTTTTTAAGATCAATATGCAAATTAACCTTTCCATTCACACTGTAAACCTCTATTTTGTTGTGTATATAAATACAATTGCATGTTATTAGCATGTAGATATGGTTAACAGTATAAGTAATATAAAACAATTTTATTAATAATTGAGGTTTAAATAAAAATAAAATCATGGAGAATATGATGTAAATAACGAAAGGAATTGTGATTTGTATAGTAATATAGTTTCGGTTACAGACAGACAAACCCACAATCTCCATTATAATAAGATATATGTAATATTTCTCATTAATTACTATTAGTCTCTCTTTTACTTTCTCACGCAGTCGCACGCACGAAACACACAAAGTTAAGTGCATGATTAATTCCGTAACTAAATTTAGGCTAATAACTACCTGTCAGGCAGCGAATTTTCTGATCCATTATCGTAGACACACAGAGGCATAGGCACACGCACTATATATATAATTTTTTAAATAAGTATATTCTGGCAGTATTTTTACTTTTAAACATGTTTTGTTGAACTCAACTGACAATTCTTGTGTAACGAGTTTTTGTTCGATCCTTTCTATCTTGCCATCTTTTTAATATCCGGGAGGAATTGTTGATAATCACACTAAGTAGTGCAGAAAGCGCTCGTGGTAAAACCTTTGGTGGCTTCATACACCAATTCCATCCGGATATTATAAAGATGACCAGACAGTTCGAAAGGATCGAACAAAACTCATCACACAAGAATTGTCCGTTGAATCCGACGAACGTATAATTTTTGTATATATTTAATTGCATGGAAACTAATCTATCATATTGGTCCCATACTTATTTAAACATGATTCTTCAGGTGGTGAAATGTTTTGAAAAAGTTTTTTTTCTTCTTCCAATGAAAATGATTTTTTTTTACTATATATAAATTACCATCCGGCACTAATGGTAGCATAAACAAAAAATCGAATGTTTTTCTTTCTTTTATGTTGGTTTTTTATATTAAGAATCGTGTTGTATACTCTTTTCATTACTTACTTCTATTCTTCGTCCGGCGTCTTTTCTATCTTACATCTGGACTTCCCTTGGGGACTTCGTGTCTGGTTTTCCATTGGGGATTTCTCTTATCAAAAGCCCTGTGTCATTGGTAGTTTTTAGATAATAACACAAGACTTAAATTTACTTAGATCGTATTTATTTCGAAACCCCCACCAGACTACCTGCGCAGATTGAGTCGACTACCTGCGCAGATTGAGTCGGCCGCCTGCATAACACGACTTAACACAGTCGTGGTCTTGGCCGATCTGACTAAAAATCTATTTCTAATCTAAACCGGAAGAGGGTTTTCTCCACCGATTCTCACGGTATCCACCGTAAGGTTCAGGATGAGGTCAAGCCTTGTCACTCATCCTTCAAGGCCGTGGGCTGCAACTTATAACAGCCATTTTGATTCCTACACTACTGTACATAAATATTAAGAATCTAACACTTATGTAACAATCGAACCTGTCGTTCCATCTCCGATGAGCTACTTTGAAAATATGAAATTATTTTGGTCAATATGTTTTTATCACTTTCATAATGTGTTTGTGCTTCCAGCAGTTAATGCATCTTAAAATTGTGTCTCTCTGTGAATTTCAGTAATTAAACATATTCTAAATCTGATGCGATTTTTTTCTAAATGTTTAAATTCAGAATGTTATTTCTGTAAATCGGTTGTTCAGGAAAAGGCGATAGTTCAACTCTCAGTAGTTCAATATTGTAATCATAATACACAGATTTAATAATAATCTTGCAACGCCCTCTGCTCATCCGCCGAATTCTTATTTTCTATGATAGGCCGTTAAAATCAATAAGCAAACAAACAAACAAGACTATCAACCCGTCTGGGGTTATGTCATGCCTACCGGTTAGGAAGTGATACATATTGTGTATTTATATTCATACTTTTTAGTAATTGGTTTTAACAATGTGTTAGCATTAATGGGGATTGTGCTGTATGGTATTGATTTGTTTCATGTCTATATTCTATGGTATAATTTTATTTCCCTAAAAAAAGAGAGAATATCCTCCATGTTGACATTTTCAAACAGATCTTTCATATTGTTTGCTTTAAAATAACGGTTTCTGATGTGAGCAAGAAACCTGCATTCCATGAATAAGTGTTTAACTGTCAAAGATGTTTGCCATTTTCCACATTGTGGTTGTTGTTCTTGTTTGAATATATAGGAACGCCTTAGTCTTGTATGACCAATGCGTAATCGGGACACAATGACTTGTTCCTTTCTAGACTTCCTTAAAGTTGGTCTCCAGCCTCCCAAAGTGGGTTTGATTAGGAAGAGTTTATTGTGGATGTTGTTTCGTCACCTCGGATAAATAATGTACCATTTTCATTTTATCGAAAAGAATGAAAGGAAAGGAGAATAGATGATACACAAAAAAATATAATAAGAATGAAATAAAAACGAAGAAACTGGGAGAAAGCTAGAGAGGTTATGGGTCGATAACGCTAATCTGTTTCAATCGAATATAATAAGGAAAGAAAGAAAAAAAAAGAGTGAGAAAGGCAGTTAAATCAATATTCATCCTTTTCACATATTGAACTATTTGACAATAGCTCTTAATTAATCATATCAAATGTTGTAATAATCAAATCATTATTTTGTGGTATATCCACAGTTACTGCAAATACTTTTTATTTCACATTTACTAGTTATTACTGTTCAGGCTACTTAAAGGCAAATTAGATTTATGAGGGAATTCTTTGGTTGAGTTGATTATTTACCAACCGCATTTATTAATCGGCTAATGAAGATGAAATTCAAAACTGTAGTGATATTGTGCAATGGTTTTAGGTATTTATCTTATCCGTTAGGCACGTCATATTGTCAATTCGGGAAAACAGATTTTAGACTGTACATAAACATAAAAAATAAAATCGAGGTGGTCTAAAGTCAGTATCAGCCAGACAGCCTATCTACTTTCCACTAGCGCTAGACCAAGGAGATTGTTTTGGTGTCAGAGGTGTAGGGCCACACCTATCATCAGCTCCTTAATTTACTGCACAGATCCCTGTGCTACTCAAACGCTGAGTTGGCGAGGGCGGGTATTGAACCCGGAACCTTGTGGTTCCCAATTGGATGCTCTATAGATTGAGCTAAACCAACCCTTAATGAGGTTATACAGGCTGTTTCAATAGATGTCATATCATTTGAGATGTACATATCCGAGTAAAGACAATCTTGGCCAATGAAACTGAACTGGCTTAATATTAAGCGGAAAAGCATTTATTCGGTAAAAATTTGAATGAAAACTACCAAAGGTATTTGGATTTTCTGAATATTTGTGCATGTTATTAAAAATTGTTTAATAGGCTCACCACATTTAGCACGACACATAAAAGGTGAATTGCTCAGCCTTCCTCCTTCAACTGTTTTTACCATCTTCAAATCAACACTTCAGTTGGTTCATTTTAAAAGAATACACGTTGCACTGCATTTCTGACATTCCAGTTTGACCTTTAATTAGGCTAGACAGGTGGGCTGAGAGGCCGCCTCCAATCAATTGGCTGGTCACATCAAGCACCTATGATTGCCTCCACCCTATTGCCCTTATGACATGCCCCAAATTTGTTATCATATGTACTAGTATAGTCAGGGTATCACCATAGACAAGAGTAATTACGAAAATAAAATGCCTGCTGCATATTGGATGGTGCCGGTGTTTGGGTTCTAAAATATGACAATTAACAACTCTGCAAATTCTTAACGTATCGCTTTTCCTTCTGAGATTTGTCTATGTTTTATAATTGCACTGATACCCCGTAGAACTTTATACAAAGAGGGCTGTTTGAACTTGTGAAGTGGAAACATGATGGCACCTTTTGGCTTCAGAGCAGTTTTATCAAACGAAAAATATTTACTACCCAGCCTTGTAACAACCAGATAACGTGTATTATTTGGATTACTCGGACATTTCCGTCAGTGTGCCCTCCGGCCTTCTTCATGTATTTGTTGTCGGACGCCGGAGCCTACTCGAACTCGGGATCCTTCTTGTTGTAATCGGGGGGCAATCACGAAACTTTGAACCCCACCCTTTATTCAATCCACGGGGGTATCACGTTCTAATTCCGCTATTCATAGCTGAGGTAAAGGTGTTAAACTGTTAATTATTATTCTGTTATTGTCACCCATGACCTGGATTGAACTGCAGCCTAACGATGACTGTCACTTACAACTGTCTTAAAGAAACGCCTTTACCCACTATGCCATGTGTCCAACTCAGAGAAACATATCGTACTTAGTAAACGTCATTTTCCACAACTAAAAATTAGATAAATGCTAAGAACGGTCTCTACTTAAGAAGGTTGTTATGTAGCTGATTTATTCCTCTCTTATTAGAAGAACATACCAAGGCTGTTTTGTTATGCACTTCCAGATAATCAGAAGTTTGATGGAAATTATACCCGCTCTGCGTGACGAATACAACATCAGGAACCTGTATACTGATATTTATGCAATAGGCATCTTTATATTTAATCGTCAAACCTTCCTCTACAATAAACTGTGATAGATTACAATACAAAGCAGTGAAAACCCATAGATCATAGAACCCATTGAATAAATAAAATGCATGGAACACGGGGAAATGAAAACAAAGGAGGTATCTTTTCGAGAAATATAAACAGTATCATTATATATACTAGCAAATATATGCACCCTCCGGGTGCAAGTATTTAAGTTTTAATGTAATAAAATATTGTATTAAATTAGAAAGGCTAATGAAACTAAATAAGAATACAGATAAAAAGATTTGAAACAGAGGGAGTATAATAAAAGATTTGAAACAGAGGGGGTATAATAAAAAATGGAACAACTGAAACTTACTCTTCCATCACTCTCATCTTTCATTGTTATTTTTTCTAATTTAAGTATTTAGTTAAAAGAGGAAATAAAGAATAAAATGACAGTTATTTTATCATGTTAATGGATTTCATTTAAGATTCATTGAAGAGATTTTTGCTTATATTCATTAAAATAAAACCAAACAGTTAGAAATCAATAATACTAAGCATATATTTATTAAATTCGATTTTTTAATATTAATATGCAAATTAGCCTTCCCGTTCACACTGTAAACCGCTATTTAGTTGTATATATAAATATAATTGCATGTTGTCAGTATGTAGACATAGTTAACAGTATTAATAATGTAAGACAATTTTATTAATAATTGAGGTTTAGATAAAAATAAAATCATGGAGAATGTGATGTCAATAACTAAGAGAATTGTGACTTGAGTAGGAATATAGTTTCGGTTACAGACAGAAAAACACACAATCTCCATTATAATAAGATATATATATATATATATTATATATATAATCCAGAGAAGAAATCTTCCTTACGACACAAGAGTTTTATTTTTTTTTTTTAAACTCTCGCAGTTTGAAAGCTCAATGTGTGCTTTTAATGTTGGAGTCACAGAGCAAATATATAAGTAAAGAAATAACAAAAGATTTAGCATTATAGTATATTTCAGGGAGCTTAGACAAAGTGTCTAACTGTCCCGACTCACCAGATGCGAATGATGAATTCTTAATTTCTTTAAAGGCTTTTGAAAACAGATTTTTATTTTTTAAATTTTATAGTCCTGTGATATGAATTCCAAACGAAATCCTTGATGTTTTGAAAAAAAAAAAAAAAGTATGTTGTAGTTCAAATATGAGCACTTCCGCCACAAAAAACTCAGTCAACAAAAAAAATGTATCTCTTATTTTGACAGATTCAGAAAAAGCTAAGCTCCATAAAATAGACTATAATGCTAAATCTCTAAGTCTTTTGTTTATTTTATATATATATATATATATATATATATATATATATATATATATATATATATAAAGAAATATTTGTGTATGTAATCATCAAAATATCACGCAACTAAGGCACAAAAGCAGCTATTTCATGAGAACATATGCTCTTAAATGATCTACTTGTGAATTATCTATATATTATTACTCGTGTTCCTTAATTGTACGACCGTTATTATCTTGCAACACCCTCTCTATGAGACCATCAAAATCGTCCAACATGAAATGCAAAAATGGAATTCATGATTATCTAGTGTTGTTTATCCACTGAATTCTTATTTATTATGTGTGTCATCAAGGCAGCTAGATAAGAGACCATACCGTTTTTTTTTATAAGAAAGAAAGGGAAGAAAAAAGACTTGTTACATAGAAAAATACAATAAGAAAGAAAGAGTGGCGGAAAGATTGTGAGAAGGGATGAGCTCGCGGAAGCGATAACATTAACCAGTTTTAATCGAACATAATAATAAGAGAAACAGAAGAAAAGAAAAAAGAGCGCGAGAGATAATTCAAGATTATTGTACTTTCTTTTTATATGAGAACTGTCTTGCAATAGGATTTAATAAACATATCAAATGTTAAAAAATAAAAAAAAACATACAGAGTAAAAAGATAGATATTCTAAGTAAAACAAGACTTTAGTTTTATAAGTTCTAAGATTCTCGACACATAGCGTAGTATATATAGCGTTCGGTTAAGACAGTTCTAATTGAGTTATCTCTAGGCTGCAGGTTCAATCCTGGTCAAGGGTGACAGTCACATAGAACAATTATTACCCCAGCTATGGTTAGCAGAATGAGAACAGGATACCCCATGGATTGAATAAAGGGTTAGGTTCAAAGTTCCGTGATGGTTCGTATTACGACAAGAAAGTTCCCGAGTTCGAAGAGAAATACTTAAAGAAGTGCACATCGGTCGAAACGTTGTACAGATAACAATACAGATGATTAAAAATAGTCAGAATAATACAAATGATCAAGACTCATCTAAAAAATTCAGAGAAATATTATCAAACATTGTAATAATTAATATTTCATTAATTTACCAATATTATTTACAATACTGTGGCTTATCTACGTATCGAACTAGTAAGATAAATAATATAGACCAAAGTCAGAAATGCTTAATAAATGAATATCGATAAGACATGTGTAATAAAATCAAATAAAAAACACATACGTCATACTGTGTTAATACAGATTATTTTAAACGATGAAAATATCCTGTTTTGTGCCTGTATATTTTAAGTTAAAAAAAATGTTGACACTTCGATAAACTGTATATACATAAGTAAAATATCTAAATAGAAAATGTAATGAAAGAAATGAGATACTTCGGAGCGCAAAGTGTTTGGCGTGCAAGATGAGTGAAGGGCTGAAAAAAACGTATGGCTGCCCTAGCACCATAATTTGAGGAAACACGATCTCGTAACCGAGAGAATTCGCGATAATTCATTTGCACGTATACATTTCAAGGTCGAGCTATGCATAAAACACCAGACGTGACAATCTAGAGCGTGCTATGGATATTACGTTGGAGACTGTTGTCCTATTGTCGCGAAAGCGATTTTGGGATAAGTTTACAAATATCAGATAAAATTGTGAATGTTTATGCTGAAATAGTTTTTTGATAACACAATATAGATATTTGAGTGTATAAGATAATGTCTCAAAATGTATCGAGGTTTTTTGTCCTTTTTGACACACCTTCTATTCTGAAAAAATAACGTTCCATTCATTGTTCATTTCTATCTTAGTAAATATAGCTTCAATCTCGATACTTTTTATGACACACCTTGTATTGTGAAAAAAAAGTAACGGTCCATCTATAGTTCATTTCTATCTCGGTAAATACAGCTTCAGTCTCGATACTTTTATGACACATTGTATTCAAAGAAAAATTAACATTCCATCCATTGTTAATTTCTGCTTTGGTAAATAAAGCTTTAATCTCAATAATTTTAAGACACACCTTGTATATATTGAATGTTTGTGCTGAATTCATTTTTTGGGTTTATTTTTAACGGCATATCAATTCCTTATGATTTATTCATTTCCTCAATTCGATTCTAAGCTAAATAAATAATTTTCAATTTTCAGTGGTGCAATATCTTTCAATATTTTATTTACATTATTCGTTCAACTTAAACCAATTTCATCGTTAGAAAAAAAAATCATTTTTTTTTCATCCTTTATTAAAAAAAAGGATAAATTTTAAAAAAGGATAAAAAAAAATGATTTTTTTTTTCTTAAGTTGAAAGAATAATGTGTAAATGCGGAAATATATTTTGAATGAAAACATAACAGAAAAATGTTAAAATGATTACAGAGGAATTTAATATTAAACTTTACAAATCAAATAAGATTAAATTTTGTTCAATAATTAGATAATTGAATTGCAAAGAAATGAAACGTAATTTTATGTCGTAAAATAATTTCAGAAGTTAAAATTATGCCGATGTTTGAATGTGTATTGAATGGCTGTCACAAAATGTAGTGCACATTAATTTGGCCACTTGTCTATATTTAGGTCATTTTTGGCTTAGCTATAAATACAGGATTCGATAAGAATGATCTATATTGAAAAGTTGTCTTCCGTACCAAATTACAGCTTGCTTTTTTTTCTAAGGGTTTTGGCGTACATAGGCATTATAGACTCATATATCCACAGACATAAATAACCTTAATAATCTCTCTCTAATTATATATATATATATATATATATATATATATGTATATATGTATATATATATTGTTGTGTTGTTTATCTCATCGAGTGCGTTCGTGCGTAAATACACAACGCAGACACATACACACACACATATATAGCGTGTCTATGTGTGATTGAGTTTTTGCATGTGTATGCTTTATATATATATATATATAATATATATATATATATATATATATATATATATATATATATATATGTGTGTGTGAATGTGTGTTGTCTACGTGTTTGCGTTGAATCATTTGTGTGTGTGTGTGTATTTAGACACGAACACACTCAGACAGAGACATATATAAAACACATCTCTTTCTCATATATATATATATATATATATATATTATATATATATATATATAATATAATATTTGGGAATAAAAAGGCCTTAAATACCATGGGTATCGTGATTATGGACCATTTCCACTCGAGAGCATGCTCAAGAGCTTCTTCAGATCACTGATATATTTTATTTAGACAGGCACATGGCCAAACTCTTTTATATTCATACATTTTCCCCTCATTTAGGGGTGGTCATATTGCATTCTTTCTATTCAAGTGTCTTTTTTTATTGGTGGAAATTTTTTTTTTTTTTTTTTTTTTTTTTTTTTTTCCTTGGTTGGTTGTGTTTTATTTCCTTTGTCTGCTATTCTCTTACAACCTCAAATCCCAGAGAACACCCCAAGAACAAATGGCTCGACCCTTCGATGCAGACATGATAAAACTAATAAGGAAAACAAGATTCAAAAAACACCACGACCAATTCCAAGCAAAAATAAGGAAGGACATTACAAATATTAGGAACTCTAGCCACATATGGGTAAAAGCAGACAAATCTAAAAACATATATAAGACCAGCCATCACAATACTACAACATCTTAAACAACAAAATCACAGACACCTACAGGATGGACAACTCGGAGACGGAAACCCTGATCAACAACGACACGGCTAGATTCGCCCATAAATTAGAGATAGAGGAAAAAATAGGAAAAATAAACCTGAAAAACGCCTATATACTTCAAAGACCACAAGGCAAATTTCCTAAACAAACACCAAGCAAGACTAATCAACCCCACAAAAACAGAATTAGGGAAAATATCTAAGATAATAATCCAAAAGATCATAACGGAAGTACAAAGAAAAGCCTACCAAAACCTATGGAAAAACTCCTTCGAAGCCATCGAATGGTTCAAAAAGATCAAACAAAAAAACAAAGCCACATTCATCCAGTTTGACATAGTCGAATTCTACCCATCAATATCTAAAGAAATAGTAACTAACAGCCTAAACTTCGCTAAAAGATACACAGAAATCACCGAAGAACAAACAGAGATAATTATGGCATGTAGAAAAACCATACTGAAGAATAACAACTCCACCTGGATAAAAAGTGGAATAGAAAACTTCGATGTCCCAATGGGAGCCTATGATTCTGCACAAATAGCAGATCTAGTGGGACTATTCATCCTAGACACGATTAGCAGAATTATAGATAGTAAAGAAGTAGGCCTATACAGGGACGACGGAATCCTATATATCCCGGAAAGCAACGGCCCCAAGGTATCAAAATAGAAAAGAAATTAACAAGAGCCTTAAAATTCCTAGGATTCAAAATCGAAAATATCATCCAACATTAAGATAGTTAATTTCCTCGACATAACATTCAACCTCAAGGATAACACATTCAAACCATTCTATAAGGATAACCAGACACCGACTTATATAAACGTCAAATCAAATCACCCCAACTCGATCATCAAACAAATACCAAATGCAATAAACGAAAGAATTAGGAAGCTCTCCAGTAATGAAAAAAATATTCATAGAAAACAGCAAGACATACAATGAAGCTCTAGAAAAAAGTGGATTCAAACATAAGCTCTCATACCAGGCAAACACTAAAAACAATGAACAACATAAGAAAATAGGCAAGATAGAAAGGAACCACACTAAGGACCCCACAAAAAAAAGAGGGAAAAACGACTACGAAAATATGGACATGAAAGTAGGAGACAACGAAGG
>CM042139.1:3628928-3748928 GCA_023376005.1 Doryteuthis pealeii | reverse complement strand
TGTTTAAATCAGATGACTTGAAAATCTTCATCCCAACATCTCTCCATCCTTATTCATATTTGTGTATATATTTTTCCATTTACGGATTACCATGAATAAAGAAAAGGGTATATATTTAGAAAACAAATTCATTTCGACTTTATCGTCTCATTTCTATTTTTGTTTCATCGTCGGTCTTACCGGTAAGTGTTTCCCGTTTCTTTATTTTTACTAGCAAATATATGCACCCTCCGGGTGCAAGTATTTAAGTTTTAATGTAATGAAATATCGTATTAAATTAGAGGCAGACAAAAAAGATAGGTAACAGAGTGGGGGTATAATAGAAAAATAGAAATGAAACTTACTCTTCCATCACTCCCGTCTTTCATTGCTGAATTTTACTTATTTAACTATTTAGTTAAATTAGGAAATAAAGAATAAAATGACAGTTATTTTTTCTTGTTAATGGATTTCATTTAAGATTCATTGAAGAGATTTTTGCTTATATTCATTAAAATAAAACCAAACAGTTAGAAATCAATAATACTAAGCACGTATTTATTAAAATCACATTTTTAATATCAATATGCAAATTAGCCTTCCCATTCATACTGCAAACCGCTTTTTTTGTATATATAAATACAATTGCATGTTATTTGTATGTAGATATGGACAACACTATTAAAAGGGTGAAGAAATTGTATTAAATATAAATCAAATCATGGAGAATGTGATGTAAATAACTATGTTAATTGTGACTCGATTAGTAATATAGTTTCGGTTACAGACAGAGAAACACCCAATCTCCATTATAATAAGATATCAAAAAAATAAAGAAACGGCAAAAACCAGCACGACCATGGATATATATATATATATATATATATATATATAATGTATATATATATATATATGTATATATATATATATATATATATATGATAATATGTGCTTAATTGAAGTCATACCTAATTCTGAAAATCACTTAATTGATAAGTAATGAATTAGGCGGGCATACCTGTTCAAATGTAAGGCTAAACAAATCGAGAAAAAGTCAATCTCTGTATGGCCATTTCGGCCTATTATGCATCATCAGCAGTTATAGTCAGGAAGACTGCTCTGTGTGTGATTCTAACCCTAACGCTCAGACTGACAGGCGGAGATTCTAACCATTACACTAGCTGGTTTTTCCCAGATTTTTCGTTTGTTTTGAACTCAGTTATATTCCACTGCTGATGAGGCATAATAGGCCGAAATGTACATAGAGAGATTGACATTTTCTCGATTTGTTTAGCCTTACATTTGAACAGGTATGTCAGCCTAATTCATTGCTTATCAATTAAGTGGTTTTCAGAATTATGTATGACTTCAATTAAGCACATATTCTCCCAAAAATTGTCGGCTAAGGCCATATCAAACACATGTTTTGTTTACTTCTATATATATATATATATATATATATATATAATATTATATATATATATATATGATAATTGATATGCATATCTTAATTGAAGCAAAATAAATCAACGATAATCAATATCCTCAGATATTACTACGCACTCATTTCTGTCTCCATTGGGTCAGTCATCTTAGTGGTCTTCTCACACACACAGAGCTTAGTAAATATCAATAAAGATACCCAACCATCCCAGTAGAATAAATGCTTGTTTGAGGAAATACAAAGAAATGAGCGTCAAGTGTGAAACTGAGGGCGAACGCAGTGCTAGGAAAGGGGTCCGCAGATTCCAGTGTGACGGCACCACCAACATTATCTCCTTACAACCTGCTGCAATGATGAATGAGTGATTCGAATGCCAACCCAGTCATCCATTGCTTATACCGCCGGCGAACAGTTCTCCTCAGATCTAGCTCAGCTTGTGATAGATTACTGACACATCATAAACTCGGTGGTCGCATATATATTAGCTGACTGAGAATGGGGGGGGGCTAGACCAGTCTCAAACCACGCTGACTTTCTTTGCTTTAAATAACCTTCAGTGATCGACTGATTTATGGTGATCATGTCGGTAATATTTGACGACCCGGCTGACATTGGAGATGCGCAGGCCTAGGAACGCTGACGGCTCTTCAGTTTGCCGGCAATCGGATGACGGTGGCACTGGTGGCCTACTCGTAAGTGATACACACACACGCATTCACACTAGCATAGACACACAAACACACACACATTCAAATAAAAAAGTGTGCATAGGTCACACATACACATGCGTGTGTGTATATATATATATATGTGTGTGTATATATATATATATATGTGTGTATACTATACATATTACTTGCTTTTTTGCCGTCTTTTTCAGTTTTTAGTGGTCATATTGTTTCAGTTAGATAAAGACAGGAAATCATAGACATACGAACTCACACATACAAAACACGTCGTGCAAACTCACACGTGTATATGAGTTTGTGTGTGTGTGTATGTATATATATGTATATATGTGAGAGTGTGCGTGTTTTATGTACACCTTGACTAGGCTCTCTCTCTCTCTCTCTCTCGATATATATATATATAAGTGTGCGTGTTTCATGTACACCTTGAGTAGCCTCTATATTGGTATATATATATATACACATACATATGTGTGTGTGTGTATATATATATGTATAATGTGTGTGTGTGTATTAGTGAGAATTCACCGTTAAGGCATTACTTTTTAGTGTACTTCTTTTAGTTTTTAGTGTTCATTTTGTTTCTGTTAGATAAAGAAAGTAAACACTCATATTTCGTAATATATAATCATATGGGATCTGGTAAATGCTACACGCAAACACAGACATAGGAACTTACCCACTAAAAAAAGTCAGGCATAACACACACACGTGTGGATATATATATCAATGAAAATTTCCCGTTATTGCATTACTTTTTTCCGATTTTTTTGGTTTTTGTTTATAGTGTTCATTTTCTTTCTGCTAGATAAAGAAAATAAATACTCATATTTCGTAATATATAATCATTTGTGGACGCTAAGTTCGTCTCGTCAGACCAAAACCAAAAATTGAAAGAAATGTAGGTTTTTTTTTATAGAAAGTAATAAATGTATGTCACAGCAAATGAATAAGATGTTATTTACTAAGATTTGTTTGGTCAGACACGCGGGGTGGGGTGGGGTGCATGAGTCTGCTTTTAGTGCCAACTTTTGATAAATGGCCAGTCGCCTGATTGCTGAACAGGTTCATTGATGGTAAACTTTGGTGTACTCATAGGAACCGATATTTTGAATATGACTTGATGTTAATTCACATGAAATCCTCAAGTTAGATGCGCACATTATTTGGAGAAAATTGAATGAGTAACTTGAATCCGACTGTTGGTAGAAAATAGAAAAACAAGAAGTATTCCAAAAAGTTGAATTTATTTTTTATGGTGAACTTTTTTTATGTTTGTTTGATGTACAGAGGTCCATTGGGGATGTTTGTTCGTTTGGTGATATGTTACGTACCAGATATGTAGTTGTGAATGACCGCTTGGGAAATCCGCATTTGAGAATGCAGTGCATATATGAATATTTAATGGGAATCCCGTAAACAGAACACGAATCAAGGTTATTATAGTGTATTCAAGTGTTATCCCATTATACATTTAGCATGGCTTTGGCTACCGTGTTGTTTTGGTATTCCCGGTGGTTCGTGTTTCTTTTAGGTCACTGGAGCTGATTTTTAGCGGTGTTGGTATTCTGTTGAGGCGACTGGTGGCCGACCACCAAGACTACTAAAACTTGCTAAACCGCTTGATGGATTTTTTTACCCAGGATTTGACTACTAATCGTGCTGGTTCACGTTTTATTTACTACTGCTGCTGTTCAGTGTGGTATTAGCATGATGCTGAGGCTACTGATGGTTAATCAAGCAACTGTCACAAATGGTTGCTAGATGTTTAGCCTCTCTGCTGTCATTATACGTTCTTGTCGTTGGATCAAAAAACATTTTGCATAATACACGTGTGGCTCAGATCGGATTGTTGGGAGTCATGTAACTCAGTTTATTTTGTTTTATTGGCCGAAAAATATTTTTATAATCCTTTATTTTTTTCTTTCGCGTTCATACCAGAAATTGATGCGTAAAACCAGTTGAATCTTTGCCAAATGAATGGTGGCTGTGGAGGTGGGGAGTTGAATATTTCCGTGTGAGTTGTTGAAAGGAGTTCAGACAGTTATCATTCTCTAGAGGAAATATTATTTTCCTTAAACGCACACACATATAATCAACGTTACTTTTAAAAGTAGGAAACATTGTTAATTCTGTTGTTTAGTAGTACAACAAATATATATATATATATATATATATATATATATATATATATATATATATATATATATGTGTGTGTCTGTGTGTGTTTTTCTAGGAAACGCCTTTTTTGTTTTTATTTAAAACATTTTTTAAAATGGAATCCTGAGCTTGTGTTTTATAACAATTTTATTTTCCTAAAAACATTTTTTTTACATATTACACAAACCTAACGTCCTACACCGGACGGGTTGGGGGGTTGCTATAAGGGTAATATGTTTGGGACAATCATAGGTCCTAGGGCTTGATCTGACCAGCCGATTGATCTGAGGGGACCTCTCCACCCATTGTCTAGCCTAAGTAAGGGCCAAAGTGGAGTGTTGCATGTCATGGACTGCTTAGTCACCAGGATTCCAGGACCAACAGGTGACCTCGGGGAAAGGGACTTACCCCTCTGCAGAGGTATAGACAGTGTATTCTAAAACCCCAGCCGACAGAACTGTCCCTTACTAAGCCTAAATATTCCAATATTTACCCATATTTCTTGAATCTATGCCTTCCCTTAGGAACCTAGCTGAAGTGAATATATACAACCACATGTATGATTAGAACCCTGGTCGCCGATTTCATTTCAAATATTAAAATGCTAATTGGTTAGACGAATTAACATTCCAGATTTATTTTCGGTGAAATAGTTGAATTGCAAGTAAAACAAAAGTCATACACTCAATTGCTTTCTACACGTCACGTAACTGAAAACCAAATTAGTATTTATAGGACATGTAGCAGACCTAATTAAATTTCCTATTGCCCTCTAAGAAATAAGAAACGCCCCCACCCACCCCAAAAAACAGCTCAGGCATATACATAGATAGATATGGACACCAGGATATATCACGACGCTAGCGTTATCAAAATAGAAGCTGCACGTTATTAGCCGTGGCTAATTATTTAAATTTCATTTTTTATTTAATATATATCTTTCACTTCGAGCTTACAAAATAAATTCGACTGTAAAATACATAGATACGAGGAGAGAAGAGTGGTAGGAGGAGAAAGAGGAGGCAAGAAGGAGGTTGTCAGTTACCTGTTGAAATAGTTATATTCTACAACATATATTGTTAACATTTACAGAATTGTGATAGGCTGGAGTATTTTGTGTACCAGATAGATAGACAAAGAACACCCACGTTTTTTGCACATATACATATACGCATGCATGCACATTGCAGATGTACGCCTATACAACAGGATAAACACACATTATATATATATATATATATATATATATATAAAATATGCATCCTATGTGCGCTTGAAATAATACCAATGATGGCACTTGAATATGATCTAGTTTCGTTGATTTAACGGTATATTTCTTTTTTTTAAATCTAATTATGGAAATCTTTAATTCCATATATAAGTAACATTTATTTTATAAAGTCCATGGGGGTGTTCAATCTAAGAGGGGGGGTGTTAAACTTTTAATAACATGTCATTCAATGTGTGGGGTGAGTTTGCTGTCTTCAAATTTCAAGAATCATTTTGAGGGTGCGGTTTGTTTTATTAGATTTATGTATGTGAAGTAATGTTGTGATTCCAGCCGACATTCTGATATATTACTTTTCCGATATTTTCTCTTTTGGGGAAAGAGTCGCTAGATATACAACGTTTTTGGTGGTGCATAGACCGTTAAGTAGACACGTTCATTTTACCGTACAATTACTGACAGGCCCGTAAAGGAGTTTATTTGTTATTTTTGTAGTTTTTTGATTCTGTGATAAATCTCTTGTTGAGAGCACTAAAAATGTGACTGAAATTATTTATACAGGAGTAACTAATTCTAAGCATTTCTCTGCTTAATATTTTGTGACTTGGGTTATTTATGTTGAAGTGACTATCATTATCAAAACTGTTTATTATTTAACTAAACTATTGTTTTGTTTTTGTCACTAAGGTGACGCCAAATATTGGCGGCAGTTTATAAATATAAACAGCGTTAGGAATACTTCAGAAAATAATAAAAAGTACTTGAAAAGAGTTATTATTGATTCTCCAAGCTAATATAAAAAAAACGCCAGAAAACTTGAAAGAAAATAAAAACAAACTTTAAAAAACAAATTAATTAGAATGAACACATGATGCCCAAATATACTAATTTCACACACACATTATATATATATATGAGAGAGGAAGGCGCGTGTGGTAATGGATAGTCGCATTAAATGGAATCGTCTACCCGAATTAAAATCCTGGACAAGACGTTTTGCATTTCCCATAGAGCTAATAAGGTATACATCCGAATACTCGCCCTCTAGGTATGGGTAAATAGTAAGACTCGTTTACCGTGGCTAGGTAACCATTCTTGGATAAAAAAAACAAAAAAAATCTTAAATCAAACCAGTTAAACTCCGATTAAGAAATGTAACTTGTGTCACATCCTGCTCGTGCGGCGGTGTTGGTGTGTGTGTGTGTATATATATATATATATATATATATATATATATATATATATAATGTGTGTGTGTGTATTGTTATGATACCAGTTTATAATATTTCCAATGACATTAAAAGAAAGCATTAAAAATATTATATGTAAAAACATTACAATATCAAAATGAATAACACTGTATAACTTGATGTAGCTTTGAGTATTCACTTAACAATATGTGTGCGAATACAAGTGATATAAATAGTAAACAATGTCAACTAAAAGCACCAATAACAATTGATTATCTATAGGCTGTTAGCGGGAAATTTAGATGGAATTTTCCCCAAGGTTAGACATCTCACCTAGTTTCAAACTGTCTTTATCTGTGTCTCTTTCTCTCACATGCACTCACTAATAAATATATATCTTATTATAATGGAGATTGTGTGCTTTTATGTCTGTAACCGAAACTATATCCATACTCAAGTCACAATTCATTTAGTTATTGACATCACATTCACCATGAATTTATTTTTTATTTAAACCTCAATTATTGATAAAATTGTTGTACCTTATTAATACTGTTGGATCTACATACTAATAACATGCAAGTATATTTATATATTCAACAAAATAGCGGTTTACAGTGTGAACGAGAAGGCTAATTTGCATATTGATATTAAGAATTTGATTTTACTAAATATATGCTTAGTATTATTGATTTCTAATTGTTTGGTTTTCTCTTAAAGAATCTGAGCAAAAATCTCTTCAATAAATTTTAAAAGAAATCCATAAACAAGACGAAAGAACTGTAATTTTATTAAATACTTCATAATCTAACTTAATAGATAAAATAGGACAAATGAAAGAGGGAGTAATGGAACATGATGGAAGAGTTAGATTTAAAGCTGTTCTATTTTTCGATTATACCCCCTCGATTTATCATTTTCTAAATAGTTTCTAATTTGATATAATATTTTATTACATCAAAACCTAAATACTTGCACCCGAAGGGTGCATATATTTGCTAGTATATATATATATATATATATATATATATATATAAAGAACTGATTTTAAAATCGTAAGCATTTCAAAATATATCAACATATTCTTAAAAAAAAAAGGTCCATTTGTTACCCTTCTTTTCGATTAGGTCTCATGAGAATAGAATTTCGTGAGGGACAAATAATAAAATGGAAAATAGTACTATTTTTTTTTCGCTTTGTTTTCTGCCTCCTTTCTGATCTCGGCTATCAGAATTATTTCCTTTTTTACTATATGTGTGTCACAGAATGTTTGTCTCATGAGACGTAACTGAAAAAAGTGTCCCTTTTTTTAAATATCTTAATATATTTCTGAATACATTCCCTTTTTTAAAGCTCTCCTTAAATTTTGTACATGCCAAATCTTTTATCTCTCTCTATTTATATATATATATATATATATATATATATCAAATTAAAGGGCAATACCATTGAGCTCTGGGTATATAATTGGGATTCTGGAAAAGTGAGTTTGCAAAGCGAATTAAATTTTAAAAAATAAATACGACCTGTGTATTAGGAAAAAAACATTACAATACTTTTGTAAGATTTCTAAGAAAGGGAACGTTTGACCTAATTGAAATTTATTAAAAGCCAAGATAAGTTGCCTGGTCGGCAGCTTATCAATCTTAACATACAAATCCATTTCAAACTCTCATTCACTCTCCCTCTACTCTCATTGCGAAATTAACATATATAGCGAGGAGGTAATCATGATATACATGGAGAGGGTGAAAGTCATAGACAAATGTGACATAAAAGACTTGTAAGTTTTTGACTTAATTGCAAATTAGAATTAATTAGAACCGATTAAAATAACATTCATAAGGAATAAGAATTCTGCGGATATGCAACACCAGATAATCAGAATTTACATTTTTCATTTTATCTTGGACGATTTTGGTAGTCTCATTTTTACCAATAGGATTTTGCAAGATGATAACGGTCGTACAATTAAGGAACACTAGTATTAATTTATAGATGATATAAATAATGTAGGAGGAGGAAGAGAAAATCTCGATTGTGTCCAATGTGCTTATGCAAGTCAACTTTTTGATAAAGTTGCGTGAAACGACTTTAACAGTTCATCCATGAAATTTCAACAATGTTGCCAGCTGAAACGTTTACAACGATTTCTTGTAAATAAACACAGAATTTGCCGAGTTACTGACAGCAAAGCCGAGGAAACTTATTGTAAACAGATATTTGGCACCGTTCAAGAACACAAACGAGGCAGAAGAATACTATACAAATGGTTGAATTCCTGGCAACCGTTAGATACGTAAAAATGACAGCTGATTGTGTCGGAATTTAAATGATTAGAATTTATTTTATTATTCTCAAAGGATTTGTGAGTAATATTTTGGTATTTCTCATCTTGTATAGATTGCCAGAAGGCCATGCTGTGTCGAAGCACTTACTCATATCACCTCATTTATTATTGGATATCTTATGATTAGAGTTGCCATTTTAGGTCTGTAGTTGAATGCAGTTTTACAGTGGGGATTCTTTGTGGCAGAAAGTTTGATCCTTTCTTTAAGTAGAAAGATGTAGTATCAGATTTAATCCTGGTCAGTTGATCAACTCCTTTAAATAGTAAATAAAATACGTTTGGGCGGTTTGATTGGTTAATTGAGCTACTGCTGATTTGGAACCATCTATAAATATAAGTTGTGGTCTTTAGCACACTTTATACGCAATATATTTCAACAGGATACATCATAATCACTTAATTCCAGCAGGTGACAGCACGCAACTTCTTTCCTAGTAACATGTGAAACGTAGTATTTAACGAGAAATGACATGAGATGACATTAAACCCCCTTTTCAATTTATATATGTAAAGATTATTTTTGCTTAAACGATGCACAAAACAAAAGCAAGTCCCGAAATGAATAATATAGTTCTAAATATTTTGCATGGCAGTGATTGGATGTTTTCAAGATGTCTACTTGATAGAGACATTGACCGTGTGTGGTCCTTTTTAAGGAAGTTTACCATAGTATTTTCTGTGTTAGTAACAGTTTCTTATTCTTCACTTAAAGAATAAAATAGTATTGCGGAAGTAATACCATGAGATGGCGTTACACTCCCTTTTTTAATTTATATCTGTAAAATATTTGGTTTACACAAAACTCATACCCTCTCATTTATTACTGGTTACATTGTAATAACATAATTCCAGTAGATGAAAGCGCCCAACTCCTTTCATAGTAACATGGAATACGTAGTGTTACTTGACAAATAGCATAAGATGACTTTATACCCACTTTTCATTTTATAACTGAAAAGTGTGTTGCTTAAATGATACCCAATACAGAAACAAGTCCATAAATTGATAGCATGGTTGGGCTATAAACTTGTAGCATGCCAGTCATGGGACGTTTTCAACATTTCAGCAGGTAACAGCGCCCAACTTCTTTCCTAGCAAGATGTAACACGTAGAGTTGCGTTAGAAATAGCATGAGATGATGTTGCACTCACTTTTCATTTAAATCTGAAAAGTGAGTTGCTTAAATGGTAACCCAACCAAAATTAAGTCTCTAAATGAATACCGTAGTTGTTCTCTAAACTTATTTCCTGCCAGTGATAGGACGTTTTCAATATATCTATATTGAAACATTGATGTTGTATGGTGCTAAAGGTATATCTTTTCTGTGTGAACAGCAGTTGCAAGGTGGTCAAAGTGTCTGAGTTCACACACAACAGCCGCTGTAGCCACTTCCTTGCAGAGTCTGTTTAACACTTGTCAACTACCACTGCTGCTGCTATGCCTTCTTTCCTTCTTCTTTTCTTTCTTTCTTTCCTTCTTCAACTAGAACGCCGTGTCACAAAAGCACGCAAAAATCGCTACGCCCTCTCTGCCCAAAATGGGCCACTTTTATAGTGAAAACAGGAGTTGCAATGCACCATGGGCCATTACCCATAGTGCCTTTCAATACCAATAAAAGTGTCTTCTCTGCCCCCCTTCCAACTTTTCGACATTTCTCACTCCGACCGGACTCCACGACACACCGCCCCGACCACATTACTTTCTTCTTCGCTACATTTCTCCTTGCAAGCCATGCACCGGAACCGTTTCGAGTCAGGTAAGTTTGCCTCGTCATTACAAATGGACATTTTAACGAAGGGAATATTCTTGGAATTGCGATAAATCTGAGTTGGCTACAGTGTTTTCTGTAACAGTACCCGTATCTTATACTTCACTTTAAGAATAAAAAAAAGTTTCATTTAAATAAAGCTCCATGTTATGTGGGTTCTTCTACTATGCATTTCCTGTAAAAATAATGTTTCAGAAATAAATATAACTTTTAAAATAGAGAAGGGTGGTACTTTACAATTAATTGTATAATAGATAATCCAAGACTTATCATTACTCTGAAGTAATACTAATTTTAGAATTAGCAATTATATATATTTACCACTTCTGCACATTGTAAGAAATTAAAACTGATCCCAATCACACCGAGACTATCAAAAGGAATATATTAATTCATTCTACTTATTTCGGTTTGATAAACTCTCTCTTATTTACATTGCTATCAATTAAAATGCATTCTGAAATTGATATTGTTTTCTGGACAATTTTACGGCGTTTATATTCGGTATAAGCGTAACATTTGAGCATTTGTAGATTTAAATAATTTTGTCTGGACGGTTATTCTTAACGAAGTGATGAAGCTATTTAATTACTCTAAATTCTCGTAAATCTGTCTCTAATCCTTCTGAGTAACCATTAATTAATCGTGAATGATTATTTCAGAAAGATAACTGTCTTCATATCCGTTTTTTAATTGAACGATTACTTATGTCTTGCAGAAACTTATCTCAACTGATTATTAGAGAGATTTTCTTCTTGTTATTTTGAAGTACATGTTTGTCCATAAGATTTGTCTGTGAGGAACACATATTTAACGTGAAAATATCTATATATCAATATTTGCGTTCCTTAAATGTACGACGTCTATCATCTTCCAACACCATCTGGTTAAAAATGAGATCATTACAAATGGTCCAAGATGAAATGCAAAAAACGTAAATCCTGATTATCTGGGGTTGCCTATCTACCGAATTCTTAGAAATTTTGAGTGCCGTCACATCAGATAGATAATGGGCCATTCGTTTTCATGATAAGGGAAGAAAAGATACGTGCTACACAGAACATATATAATAAGAAAGGAAGAAAGAAAGTGAGTATGACAAAATTAAAGCGAGGGCGTAAGCGTGTGGAGCAATAACGTTAATCTGTTCCATTCGAAGATAATGAAAACAGGAAAAGAAAGTGTGTGTGTGTTTGTGAAAGAGAGAGAGGGGGGGGGAAAGAAAGAGAGAGAGAGAGAGAGGTAAATTGATTTTTTTGATATCTATTGCACTTAAGTAATCATATCATACGTTGCGATAATTAAATTATACTATGGTATATCACCAGGTCCTGCTAGTTAGTAATACTATTGATAAGAGTAGAATGTTGAAAACATCTAATAACAAATGACACTAACATCAATATTGAATATATAAATTTACAATGTACACATGTCTTACCACGGTAAAACTGAACCTCTGCAGAGGGTAATAACCTGCCAATGGGGCCGCCTAATGACAGTGGCTTGCAGCCATTGATGCTTAAGCACGGAATCTTGGTGGTTGAGCAGTTCATGACTTGTAACACTTCACTATGACCCTAACATAGGATAGGCGGTCGGTCGAAAAGGGCCCTCCGATCAATTGGTTGGTCACCTCAAGCCCTATCACCTATATGATACTCCCGATCTTATTGCTCTTATAGCAAATTTCAAACCCTTTCTATCAGAGGTGTCCTAGAAAGTGGTGACTGAGAGTATCCAGGGTATGGCGTTAAACTGCATCTAGTGGTGAGATTCCAATTCTTGCGGTCGGGGTAGCCTAATGTCGGTATCAGCCAGACAACGAGGGAGTCTATCCCTTTTCACTAGCGCTAGACCAAGGAGATTATTTTAGCATCTGAGGTGGAGCGCCACACCTACCATCAGCTCCTCACTTTACCGCATAGATCACTGTGTTACTCATACGCTGAGTTCGCGGGGGCCGGTATCGAACCAAGATCCTTGTGATTCCTGGCCGAACACTCAACCGACTGAGCTAAACCAGCCCTCACTTCCAGGTCCAATCTGACCAGGAGTAGCAGTGTGTTCCAGCTATTGGTTAAATAGATTAAAAAATGTGTTATAAAAGAAATATCAACTTAAAGATAAATGGAATCAGATGGTAGATTGAGTGTCTGGTTAGGGACCAAACGGTTCCAGGTTCGATACCGGCCCTCACCCACTCAGCTTATGAGTAGCACAGGGCTCTGTGCGGTAAAGTGAAGAGCTGATAGTAGGTGTGGAGTAGGGGATAGCCTCTCTCGCTGTCTGGCTAATACCGACATTATGTCACCCCGACTTCATTATATATATATATATATACATCATATGGTCTCTCTCGTCGATTTTCGACGCATGAGGGTTTATACAATGAACACCCACACAGTGATTTGTTTATAGTGTGAAGGCTTGTTTAACCGTCCGCACTTTTTGGCACAGTCGATAGGAAAGAATTGATGCACGAATGCCACAAACCCAATCAACGATTGACCCAGGAATTTTGAATTCAGAGTTTTCCCTCTCCTAGACTGGATACCTACCCAAGGTTAAAGAGCCCAGTCTGCCCAACTAGTTTACCCATTGCTGGAGGAATAATATATGGATTCATACTTTTCCCAAGGGTATTAGCGATATGTGAAATGCAAACAACCTTGTCTGGGATTTGAACTCGGATCGACAAGTACATTTCCCATGACTAACCATATGTATGTGTGTGTGTGTGTGTGTGCGCAATAAAATATGATTGATGCTTTATGCACGTAGACTATGAAACTAATTGGTAAGAGAAGTGACTTGGCCACAGGTGAAAGATAAAAACTCTACCGACGGGAGCTTATTTTGAGGGTTAAGGGTTTAGACTGATTACCGTGTAGATTTTCCGAATTTAGCCAAACATCTGGAAGATAAACCACTGACCAATGGTGACCTTATTTTGAATACTACAAAGGGATTACATCTCATCAATTAGCCCAAAATCTAAACGACAAGGTATCTCTCCAAACGGCTTCCTTCAGTTCCCTTTGGCAAGTATCCTACCTCGGCAATTAATCAGACCACCGATTCTCCCAACTTGGCACATAATATTTCCTTCAACTTATTTCTGTACCATATAAAGTAAATATCAATAAGCAATCCCTAGGGCGTAGTGTGTCAATTAATAAGCTGATCTCATATACATTAGGCTAATATTGCAAGATCGATACCCAAAGATTACCCCCAACAACTTTACCCTGAGTCAGAATAAAATCTTCAGCATTATCTAGGCGTATTAGCAGCACAGATTTTCTTCTTTCTCTCTACTGTCCTGGGTATGATATTAAATTGCATCCTGTGGTGACGTTCCAATTTTAGAGTTCTGGAGAGTTTGGTTAATACCACTTTATCACCATTACTCCCAGGTCAACTCTATATCCTGGAGTGCGAGTGCATGTTAAGGTCCCATTTAGGGGTAAATAGATTAAAGATGAGTTTAAAAAACATTGAATACCCAACAAGAAAGGTTATTTTCTGTCGAATAATTTATTCTAACACGGGTTGACATGTCGTAAAATCCAACCAAATATCCCTCTCGTCATCCGTCCTTATTAACCATCGCTGTTGGTAAGTCGTCTAGACATCCTCCAGTGTCAGCACGGAGCTGATGAATGTAAGTTTTCTTGTTCAGTCAACATTAGAAATATGAATTATCTGATAGGTGTCCGTGTCAGTATAACTATATAACTTCAGCATATCTTATTATAATGGAGATTGTGTGTTTTTCTGTCTGTAACCGAAACTATATTCCTACTCAAGTCACAATTCTCTTAGTTATTGACATCACATTCTCCATGATTTTATTTTTATTTAAACCTCAATTATTAATAAAATTGTCTTACATATTATTACTGTTAACTATGTCTCCATACTGACAACATGCAATTATATTTATATATACAACAAAATAGCGTTTACAGTGTGAACGGGAAGGCTAATTTGCATATTATATTAAAAAATCGAATTTAAATAAATATGTGCTTAGTATTATTGATTTGTTTGGTTTTATTTTAATGAATATAAGCAAAAAAATCTCTTCAATGAATCTTAAATGAAATCCATTAACAAGAAAAAATAACTGTCATTTTATTCTTTACTTCCTCCTTATAACTAAATACTTGAATTAGAAAAAATAACAATGAAAGACGAGAGTGATGGAAGAGTAAGTTTCAGTTGTTCCATCTTTTATTATACTTCCTCTATTTCAAATCTTTTATTATACCCCCTCTGTTTCAAATCTTTTTATCTGTATTCTTATTTAGTTTCATTAGCCTTTTAATTTAATACAATATTTTATTACATTAAAACTTAAATACTTGCACCCGGAGGGTGCATATATTTGCTAGTAAAATCTAATGAAACACTTCGATAAAAACCTATTAAAGAATTACATTAGAATGATACATGCCGTTCTTAGAATACGATTTTTCTTCATATTTTTATTTGACCCCGAGATGAGAATTTAACAGATATTACCACTATGTCGACCTGGGAGTAATTGCAATGAAGAGGTACTTCTTAGATCTCCATAGTTAGAAACTCACTATTAGGTGTAGCTTAGTGTCATGCACAGTGGTATTTAAGGAGATCTCTTACCCTTTTTGCAGGGGGTGCATAATTTCTGTTGGTTGGTTGGTTTTGATTGATTGAAATTAACGGTATTTCAGGCTTTGTTTGGTTTTCATATGCTAAAGACTTTTTTAATTCATACTTGATGGGTATTCAGTATTTTCTACCTTTTTTTTTTTTTCAAGAACATTTTCTATTTAACCCATAAATGTGACCATAGCAGTACCTACCACTCCAGGTCATAGTTGACCTGGGAATAATAGTAATGAAGGGGTACTTCACATTGACTTTACAATTAGAGTTTAACGCCATATTCCAGACATTAAGACTCTCGGCCACAGCATTGTAGCACATATATGATTAAAATGATTGAGGATTTGCAATAAGGACATGACAATCATATAGGTTGTAGGGTTTGGCTTAAAAGCCAATTGATCGGAAGGGACCTCTCCGACCACCCGTCTAGCCCAAGTAGCGTGGCATCTCATGGACTACTCAGCCAACCAGGGCCCTATCCTTAAGCATCATGGGACTTACCCCCTCTGTAGAGGTGCAGTTGGAGTATTCTAAAGACCCAACAGATAAGACTGATAAAAAAGATGAGAATGTGCATCGTTCTTTGTAATTATAATCTAGTGAATATGACAAGAAAACTAATGAAAGCCAACAAGTATGAATCTAAGCATAAAATCGAAAATTATAAACCCGAATGATTTATTGACAAAAGACAAAATTCCAATATAATTTTCGCCGATATTTGTTTATTTCATTATTATCTTTGTTTAGTTTTATCTGAGTGATACGCATCGTTACACGTTGCCTTCATTCAAGCAGCGTGAATCCTACTGATTAAGTGACCTCAAGCAAACCTTGAATCTTCACCTCATATTAGAGATATCTTTATATCAATTCATTCAGCTTAATGACTAAACCGAAACTTATGTACACTCATGAAATTAATCAGGTTTTTAGTCATTGGTTGACACTAAATATTTTGCTTTCTATCTCTTTGTTGTAAGAAAAGAAATAAAATTATACTTATGGTTTTGTTCACACAAACACTTACTCAACTAAAAAGAAGGAAATTCCGTGACTTGATATTAAATAATGGTGCTCAGAAAGAAGAATTCATGCAGCCTAGACGTCAACTTTCAAAAACAGTTATGTAATTTTCGGTACAAATTCAGAATAGAATATATAATATCATTAGAATCGTAATTTACTCATAAATACATTAAATTACAGAAACTCTCGAAGTTGCCTAATCCTAAACCTAATCGTAACGCTTAGCCTATCCCTAATCCTAATACTTACCTTAATCCTAGCGTTTCAAAGGTTTCGGACATTTCCGTGAAATGTTATAAAATGTAATGCTTTTTATACGTAATCTAATTATATTTCCTCTTCGGTTTTATTCTTCAATAGTAGCCATTTTTCTTTAATTTTGAGTCCAAAGCTATTTGGGCTGACATTCCCGCTATTCCCCTTGAGAAATATGAATCATTTTCTTGTCAGACTCTGGAAGGTTCCTGAGTCTAACAAGAAATATCTAAAGAATGTCCCAGGGCACATCGGCCGAAACGTTGTACAGATAACATTACAGATGAGAGCAAGAGTCGGCATAATCCAAATGATTCTAAGTAACCTTGCGTCTCATTATGTTCATAGTGGAGGATGGGAAATGCTTAATTTTGAGCAAGGCTTGACGTGACCAGTCGATTGAACAGCCACATGCCTAGCTTAATTTAGGGCGATAGGGTTGTATGCTATGGACTGCCCTGCCACCATAATTAAGACCTCATGCATCACAGGTGGTCAACAGTTTCCCCATTCGAGGGGTCTTACCCCTCTGTAGAGGTACAGTCTGTGTATACTAAAATGGTTGTGAACCACTGACTTACAGGTTCCCCATGCTGTTCTGTGCTCCATGAACATCTTGAAATTCCACAAAACAAACATAGCATCCTCAGCCAACAATCAGGCTTAGTATATCAAAGTCATTAAGCACACAGTACACCTGGATCTTTAGCCTGCTGCATATTCATATGTTTTTGGTTACAGGATTTCATAATTAATATCTACTTACTTGGCATAAGATGACCCAAATGGATTGACATGCCGTAAAATCCAAATAACCAACCAACCAATGTACATACTTTCGAGTGATACTATAAAGTTACATTGCACTGTATAATCAACTAGAAGCGGATACCCGGCATCGCCTGGGTAGAGGGTGGGATAAAAAGTTAGTCTAGCAGTTACTAAAGTTACCAATTCCGAGTTGGATCCTCACTGAGTGCCATATAAAATCCCATGTAAGAGGTACAGTGTGTATTCTAAAGCCTCAGCTGACAGAGTTGACAAATTTCTGTGAACTCCTAGATAATATATTTACTCTATTAATTCTGCTTATTATATTGCTGATTTTTCCCACAACTCTTTAAAAATGGTGGCACTATTAAGCCGTTAAATAAACTACTAAAATGGAAATAGGTCCACTACTTCTCGAACGTTGGAACTAGAATTTTACATATCAGGCGGGAGTAAGTCAAGCAACTTGCCTTGAGCTATTTGTACAATGGGGCTTAATGGCCGAGCTAAAACACATCTAGTCAAAAGTTCAGGCAGATCACGTTTAAACGTATCCAGACAAAGTAAATGTTTGCTACAGGCTTTTCCAGTGATTTAAAATATTTCCTGAATTGTGGATTTTACCTTTCAATCGTTAACTCATTGTTTTTTTTTTTTTGTATCCAGCCAGCAAACCATGATCATTCTTTAGTATATCACCATTCATTCCTACATTATGTCTCAATTGAATTCATATATATATATATATATATATATATATATATAAAATCAGAGATTAAATATTATGGTGTTAATATTGTGTAACTGCGGTTTTCATGAAAAAAAATTTTTTTTAGATTTATAGAGGGTGTAAAATATGGGATTATTTACAATCGGGTGGCAAATGACATAATAAAAGGGTTTGTTTTTTTTTCATCTCGTGTGCATTAAGACCTAAGCGCTAGTGAAGAAGGGATAGACTCCCTTGCTATCTGGATGATACCGATAATAGGCCACTCCGTCAAGTTTACTTTGATTTCATTATTGAATCTTAATTTTTTTTTAAAGAAACAAAATTTGGCAGAGGTTTAAAGAAAGTGCACTGATCTATGGATTGACTACCAACAATTTATGACCAAGTTTCAACAATATGTTCACCTGCCATCAGTAAATTAAGACTCAACAAATAGGAGATACTAAAAATATAATAAAAATCAAAGGAAACAATTGTATAACAAAGTTGAAAACTTAAACAAGCTTTTTAAGATATATTTAAAAACATAACCAATACAAGATAAGTCTCACGTTAGAACATTCCATTGCCGGAGCACGCTTCACGTTAGATAAATGCTGAAGAAGCAACCGTTGTAATATTTTTGACTGTCTGAAGATTGCATAATATGTATGTGACTGCAGTTACGGAATATTGATATTTAATCGGTTCTACTATTTTGAGTACCTTAATATGCTAATCATTCTCACATTAATTCACCATATATATATATATATATATATATATATATATATATATATGGAGGTATTGTTAAAGGCCTCAGAACATTTCTTCTTTAAGTTTTTCAGCTTTACTCGTTGAAGCCTTTTTGTAATTTTCCGTAAATCGGGATCCAGATTGTAGATAAACTGTCCCATATTTTATACACAAGAGTTTTCGACACTTTCGCCGGTTGTAATCAGGAAATTGTTGGTTCTAGTGTTTATAGAGTGTTTGATTTTATTAATTTATCCACTCGTTAATTCAATTAGAAGAGTCTATTTTCTAGGGTTGTGAAGATTAGTGTGTTAGTTATTAAATATGTTTAGTGTATACACATATATACACACGTGCGCGCGCGCACAGACACACACGCACATATATATTAGAGCATATTAATGAGCACACATGGGAAATCATTTAATAGTTTGGCAGGTGATTAAACAGGCGTCGAAAAACTTTGTGTTTATACATACCAAAATAAAGATGGTGACAGAAGTAAAAAAAAACAAAAAATTTATTTAAAAGTATAAAGAAAAAACAATGGTGGATAACTTCAAATTAAATTGGTGGATATTTTCGAGAGCTTATGCTTGTCATAACAGATCTAAACATTTTAAATCGTATTTAGGAAAAAAGTCCCACTCTTAATTATCTTTTGAATAAAAAATCAGAATTTGTATCAAAGTGTCGCCATGAAAGTAAATCCTTCCTTTGTAATTTGGCGCCGGTTTAAATCTTGTGAACTAAAAATGCTGTAACATTGCTAGATCTTATATCACTTAAGTTAATAGAAATTTAGTAGCATTCGGAATAAAGACATGATTGAATGTAGCTCACTTGATGATCGAAGACGTTACACTCATAGGTGTAATTTGGGTTTATTTCTTATGATATTCTAACATTGTGATAATTTTCAACACTTCCTTTACTTCAGTAATCATTTACTGCATTGAGCACCCGTATAGTTTCAATATCAGTTTCTAGTTTATCTAATAGCGAGTGTCACAGATATATATATATATATATATATATATATATATATATATATATATATCACTCAAATCTTTATATTTTGGTTTTTCTCTATGTCACCTGGCTTACACCCAAACTTTTATCTACGTCTTATTCCCCATTAACACCCTGCTATGTAATGAAAAATATGGGCTATCCCCCCCCTAATATTTTGGAACCAATAACTCCAAGGGATGGGATGATTCCGACTGAAAACAAACTGAATCAGCCGAGAACCCAGAGATCATAATGAGTAGTAGACAACCAGGCACTCACCGGGCAGTTACCTTGTGCCTATTCTATAAGTACATGGATCATTATTACCTTACTGGAATAATGGTTTATGTATATCATGATGTATCACTTATGCTATTATTTGAGATTCATTTTCTCTTTTGAGATGTCCTTTACTTAGCCATGTCGAAGTTTTCTCATCTGCAACCTTAACACTTTGGCGATTGAAGTATATATGTTGTTTTTCTTCTATTTCCGTTTTCTAGTTTTATGGCATATTTCTGTCCATATTTTGCAATTGCTTTTAGTGGCTACATTTTACATAAAGGTGGGCTTGAATACTTTATTTTTTCACCCATAATTTATTTTTAACCAAAAAAAATTAATAGAATATTGTAGGAATATATTTTAACAGGAAGAATGGATTTTGTGAATTGTTTTTGTAAACAGTTTTATTTTATTTATCTATTTATATTTTTTGAAATTCCAAATCAAAGAAATGCTGAGGTTGAATATTTTCTGGGGGATCAAAACATTGAAAAGGTATTGTTTGGTTAAAATTCCGATGTAATAAAATATAACAATATACAATGAAATTAACATGACGGAAGAAAATAATCAGCTGATTACCGGTAATTATAAAAGAAGGGGCGAATAGTCGGAGAGGGAGAAGAGTGGGCGAGGGCAGGCCAGAAAGTGGATGTGGATGACGCGTAACGCTGGCCTGATTAGCCTATCCGAGATAAGCAGCCGGCCTTTTCTTTCTTCCTTCTCCCAGTTTGACACTTATCTGATAGGCATGAGAATCATAAGCTTACTATATCTAATTATACCGATTCTGTTATAATCACTCTCTCTACTACTACAACAGACGACCACGCATGCCCATAATAAATGTTTGTTGACAAGGGTTCCCCGTCTTTGTTTTTAATCAGCACAGGTTAACATAACTAAATTCAAGAGACCTTTTCCCACGCAAAGAAAATATCCCATCTATAAGAACGAAGACCCAGTACGTAAAATGCTGTGATTAGTTTTTCTTTGAAGATGGTGTAAATTTAACAATTCGACAAGACGGACAATATTCTAAAAGGTTCAATGTCGGTAAGTCCTCTCTTTTTATTTCTCGATACGAATAATCTGTCTATGTCATTTCTGGTGTGTAATGCTTTGCACATTGTCATCTAATTTTATATCCTTTTGTTCATTTGTCAGGGTTTCTCATTTGATCATTTTAATAATGATCCAGATTATCTTACAAAATGTGCCGATCAAATAATGTTATTACATCTTTAATTATGCACAATAAGTGTAGCTTAAATTCAAATTAACGGCTAAGGAAAACATAGGAAAGATAATGGATTAATTTTGACCTACGTTTGACCTCACATCTGTTTCATCAGCGCAAACGGTTGAAAGATCTTAGTAAAGTCCGATTTTAGCTGGGTGCTGAAGAATTCAGCCGATAAGGCCATGTTTGTTTAAACCACATTCTCTCACGCCTATTTGTTGATCTGAATTTTATGAAATAAAAAAAGAGCTCTAAGAAAAAAAAAAAACAACAATGCAGTTCGTTTACTAAGAAGAAACACATGGGCAATACACAGAAGACTTCTCAGAATAACGTGTACCAGATCAGATTAAGAGATAGATCCAGCTATGTAAAATATCTAACAGTCCAGAGAAAATATCAGAATCTATAATAGTCGTACAGATTATACATACAGAATAAAGGATCCAGCTACTCAGAATACTATTAGTATAAAAGATAAGTATATATGTATAAAACAACGGGGTATACTTTTAAAAAAATACTACTATATACGCAGACACACACACACATATTATATATATATATATATATATATATATATAATATTAATAATTTGAAGGCAATTACAATGCGTGTAAAAAATAAAAACAAAAAGTTGTTTTTTTGTCTTATCGATTTCAAAGAATATTTTATCTTCAGAGACGAAAATCTGATTTTCGTCTCTGAAGTATTCTTTGAAATTGATAAGACAAAAAAACAACTTTTGGTTTCATTTTTTATACGCATTGTAATTGCCTCCAAATATATATTTAATAATTATATTATAACATACTTAATGCTTCAAGCAAATTATCAATTACTTTATATATATATATATATATATATATATATATATATATATATATATATATATATATTTATATATAAACAAATAGCTATACAAAAATGTGCCTTTTTCATAATGGAGGTCAGACAATAACATACAATTTATTTTGACAAAGAAACAATTTAAAAGGGTTTGGTTTGTTTGGATTTTACGGTATGTCAACTCTTGTTTCCTTATGTTATGCCGAATATTTAAAAAAATGTATTCTTAATGGACATGAAAAAGTATTTTTATCTAAAATAATTTTCAAACAATTATTAAAACTCCTTTTTTTTACTATTTACCCTATCAGGTACGACCACACCAGTTTAGAATGAACCTGGGAGCAATGAGGATGAAGGGGTACACCATATTCCCCAGAACGTCAGAAACTTCACCATCAGATAAAGTATAATGTTATACCCAGGACACTAAGAACCTCAGCCACCGGGAAAGAGTGATTGGAACAATCATATAGGTGATAGGGCTTGACATGATTAGCCGAATGATGGAAGGGAACGTCTCCGACCGACCGTCTAGCCATACAAGGGCAAAAATGGTGTGTTGCAAGTCATAGATTGCTAAGCCACCGGTCTTTCATCCTTTGATACCTTGGGTTGCAACCCACGCCCGACAGGTGACCCATTGAGTGGATTTTACCCATCTACAGAAGTGCCGTCGGTGTATTCAAAAGATATAATTTAAACTGGGTCCCTGTTGAGCCAAATGTGACTCCTTAACTCATATCATAGGAACATGACTTCTAAATGTATTACGTACAAAAATGATTGTTAGATAAGTACATGACTGTTCAACGTATTACTTAAACATGACTCCTAAAAGTATTACGTACGAACATGTTCCCTAATCTTATGACGTACAAAAATTACCATAAACTTGTTACGTACAGACATGGCTCGGAAAAGTGTCATGTACAAACATGACTCGTAAACGTATTACGTACAAACATCATTTCTAAACTGATGTCATAGAAACTTGACTCCTCAACTTATGTCACACATTGTAATTGAAATAATCCACAGATTTTATCATCTATCTGCCGTGGGCATCGTGAATTTAATTAGCACAATTAATTACCGAAACGGACTGAGGCTGACGATGACTTTATGCACAAATCTTCACATTGCATTCACGAACGAAACCGAAATTCATGGATAATCAATTGCTGTTAACACGCCATAACATCCTTAACTCATTTACAACCGGTTGTGTCAGAGGCTAATATAATAACAGAGCGGCGACTACACCATCTCACTGTCAACAATGGTGTCGGTACGGAAGATGACAACAAGAAGAGGGATTTACTAGGAGAGTTCGAGAGGATCGCTAGAATCTACAGTTTGATTAGATGAGGTGGTGGCAGTGGTCTAAGCATATTACATTGTTAACAAACTGTCAACCATGAAGGCACCCCCCCCCATTTATATATTATCATTGGAGGTGAGTGGTGTAATGTTTAGAGTCGTAGGAAATTCACTTGCCGACGTCCGTTCAGATCCTGGACTTGGCTGTTTGCATTTCCAATAGAGATAATACACTTGGGAAATGTATGCGTCTTACTACTCTCACTCCGCTTACGTAAATAGTAGGACAAACTGGGATCTTTAATCCTGGCTAAGTAACCAATCTAGGAGAAGGAAAACTAAAATTCAAATAAATCAGTTCAATGTTTTCAAAATCCAATTATTTTTTGAAACCCCAGACTCTAGAATGTATAAATAATAAATGTATGTATGTGTTTATTAAATGTTCATATCCATGTACAAATGCAGATGTATGTTTATATAAGTGGGGATATAAGATTGTTAGATTTCATTAATTTTCCTTGCATAAAAATCTGTTCATAATGATTTTATACATATGTGAATAACTTGTTGATTTCATTTAATCAATCAATCAATCAATTTCTCAACTTTTCCAAAAAGAAAAAAAGACATAATTTATGACTAGTACAAAATAAGAAACACCCTCCGGGTGATGTAAAATAGATTTTTGAAACATATTGTCTGAGGGGTGGGAGTAAAAAATTCAATGTCAGCGAGTTTGTACCCTAAGTAAGTAAAATCATCAAATTATTTAAAGGACTAAAAAATAGAACAATTTGAAATGTAAACTTAAAATATTTATCAAAATAAAAAAAACTATATATAGATATATAATACCAGTCATGTATTTATTAAAACTCGTTTTAAAATACAATGAGGACTGTCTAATGTTGCATGTTCAAATTTTGAGTGTATTTATTCTATGTTATGACGATTTGGGGTAACGTGACGTAGCAGTGACCTAATTTTTGTTACAGACAAAAACCGGAAGCGAATCTCCATTATTAATAGATACTAATTTTCATGGTGAGGATAACGATTATGTTAATATTGGGTTAGTGCCTAATTATTTCCGCTTCATTCAACAAATTTATTCAACAAAAACAATTCGGACACGTCCGGCTTTGTTGTTATCGTGGAAGGACGCACTGAACCAATTTCCATACTTTTGCGAGTATTTTTGAGACGAGGAACCATGGTCGAATGGTCGGCATTGAAGTCTTTGACCAAAATTTTAGTTGTCAAGATTTCGTCTTCTTCCACGGCTACCAAAAGTGTATAGTCGTTGAAATTTGATAATCGACCATCTTTCACGTAAAGGTTCATTGAGGTCGCGAAATAATTGTGCTGCCTTCCAATCTTTATCGAATTGGTAGAGCATAATACGACCAATACGATATGAGTTCTGATGCGCATTCTGAAAAGATCGGACTATTTTTATGACACAAATTAAACAAACTGCCAATTGTTATTGGTGTGGAATAAACGCCGCAATAATAATGCATCAACCCAAGTGTTATATATTAATTGGATCCCTATTACTTTTTAAGGTAGTATAGAAATCCTTATGGCGATCAGTACAACTGATGGCCTTGAGAGTGAGTGACAATGCTTGACCTCACTCTCACCTTGCGTTCTGGGATGGATGTGAGAATCGGAAGCGATAGAAAGCCCTTCCGGTTTAAGGTGTAAGCAACTTAGTCAGTTGCAGAGTTAGAAGCTAGCAAGATGTGACTCTCAGCGTGCAGTTGTCTGGTCCTGGGGTTCCGAAATAAAATAACATCCAAAGTAAATCGAAGTCTTGTTGTTATTACTAAAAGCTAACAATGACACAAGGCTTCTGATAAGAAATGGTCCCCAGCAGAACCAGACACGGAACCCCCAAGAAAGACCAGACCTGTAGAAGATATACCAGATCCGACCAGAAGAATAAAAGAGGTATATAACCAAGAGCAGAAAGATAAATTGGATGAGCGTCAATTGAATATTCAAAAAAGGAATAATCAGAGACATTCTGTTTCTCTTTTCATTCAATTGTAGAGTAGATAACACCACCTCAGTACTCTACCAAGATGGACTGGTTCATAGCCATAAAATAGCCTACGATTAAAGTAGATAAAGGTTAATAATATTCAGACTATCTTTGTTGCGTTGGCTATACCGAACTGAACCTCCTCTTTTTAGTGTGAGTTTGTCTTGGTAATTGTTTGTAGTGAATTGTTCAATGTTTGTATGTATCCGTTCAGTACCGGATGCTAGTGCTTCCACCTAGCGATACAACGGATTCTTTTGTTTAGAGCCGTGGAATAATGGTTGATATATTGCACAGATCATTGCCGTTTTAGAGCGGTATAGCGTCCGACTAGGAACCATAAGGTTCCGGGTTCGATACCGACCCTCGCCAACTCAGCATATGAGTAGCACACGGATCTGTGCTGTAAAGTCAGAAGCTGATGCTACGTGTAGCGCGCCGCCAAAACAATCTCCTTGGTCGAGCGCAAGTGGGAAAGGGATAGACTCTCTCGCTGTCTGGCTGAAACCGACTTTTGGCCACCCTGACATCTTTTTATATAATGCAGTGCGGTCGGTCACCAGTTGCTATGGTTGGGAATTTTAAGGATGTTCTTGTCTGCTGGAATATATTTCAAGATGGCCCATTTAGTCCGGATTTTCCCTTCGCAATGCAAGTTTTTAACGAGATATTTATGGTTCCCTTGGTAATGATTGAATCTTTCGAAATACCGCCTACCCTTATAGACCGAATCCCTAGGCAAAGTTCCGGATAGCTTTAATGCACGAACCCATGGCCCCATTTTCATCTTATGGGAATTATGAAAATACTAAGCCTAAATAACGCTTATTCGTCGGCAACTGACGCTGGCATATAAAATAACAACTCTCTGATCCGTACACAGGTTTATCATAAAACTAAACTCTGGCACACTATCACCAAAATCTAGCCAGTCAGCAAAGACAATTCTATCCAATAACAGAAGTCTCTAACTATCTATCGCTCTGTCATTTATTCATGATATTGAAAATAATGACTGAAACTTATTCTTATCTAAATGATGAATGTATTATACACACATGTTTATCTATAAAAATTGTGTCATTTCCTCAGAAATAACGGAATTTCTTTGTTGTGCTATTCTGTACGTACAAAGATGTTTGCATTTCCCATAGAATTAATACACTTGGGAAAGGTATGCGTCTTACTACTCTCACTCCGCTTACGTAAATAGTAGGGCAAACTGGGCTCTTTAATCCTGGCTAACTAACCAATCTAGGAAAACTAAATTCAAATCAATCAGTTCAATGTTTTCAAAATTCAATTATCTTTTGAACCCCCAGACTCTAGAGTGTGTCAATAATATATTATAACCATCTGTATTTTATCTCTTGCTCTCTCTCTCTGTTTATATATATATATATATATATATTATATATATATATATATATATATATACACGAGAGAGATAGTGGGGAGGACAGAGAGATACATACGTACATGCATATTAATAGAAGCCTCATAATATTATTAAACTGCTTAAAGTAATCCTATATGCATAATTGAAGGTGAAATTAATTGAATCGAAGACGTTCATAAATCACGGGCTACCAAGGGAGGGACATTTTCTCCAAAACATCTTATTATAATGGAGATTGTGGGTTTTCTGTCTGTAACCGAAACTATATTACTATACAAGTCATAATTCCTTTAGTTATTGACATCATGATCTACATTATTTTATTTTTATTTAAACCTCAATTATTAATAAAATTGTTTTACATTACTTACACTGTTGGCCATATCTACATTCTAATAACATGCAATTGTATTTATATATACAAAAAATAGCGGTTTACAGTGTGAATGGGAAGGCTAATTTGCATATTGATATTAAAAAATTTGATTTTAATAAATATGTGCTTAGTATTATTGATTTCTAATTGTTTGGTTTTATCTTATTGAATATGAGCAAAGATCTCTTCAATAAATCTTAAAAGAAATCCCTTAACAATAAGAAATAACTGTAATATTATTCTTTACTTCCTATTTTAACTAAACAGTTTAATTAGAAAATTTACCAATGAAAGACGGGAGTAACGGAAAATGATGGAAGAGTTAGTCTCAAAGTTGTTCTATTTTTCAATCATACCCCCTCTGTTCAAAATCTTTTTATCTACATTCTTATTCAGTTTAATTAGCCTTTCTAATTTAATACCATATTTTATTATAAAATTTAACTAAAATACTTGCACCCGGAGGGTGCATATATTTGCTAGTTTTAATAAGGATGTTCATAAACTACTGAATAGTGACGATGGTTTATTTACAGTCGATTCAATGTTAGTAAATTAGTAATTATCTCGTTTGTAACACACGAACTGCAATCAATCAGATATCCGGATCCATTAGGTGTATCATGCTTTGCAATATTTATTGCATCTTATAACTTATTATGGAGATTCGGTGTCTATCACTATCTGAAACTATGTCACTGCTTACGCCCCGAAACCCTGAACATTGCGTTAGTTCATCAACGATTACTTAATAGTAAAAATTATTAATACTAGCAAAAATATGCACCCTATGTATGGTGCAAGTATTTAAGTTTTAATGTAATAAAAATATATTAAATTAGAAAGGCTAAATAAACTAAATAAGAATGCAGATAAAAGATTTGAAACAGAGAGGGATATAATCGAAAAATAGAACATCTGAAACTTACTCTTCCATCACTCACGTCCTTCATTGGTAAATATTCCTAATTTGACTCTTTAGTTAAATTAGGAAGTAAAAAAATAAGATTACTGTTATTTCTTCTTGTTAATGGATTTCTTTTAAGATTTATCCTCGGGATTTTTGCTCATATTCATTAAGATAAAACCAAACAATCAAAAATCATTAATACTAAGCACATATTTATTAAAACATTTTTTTAATATCAATATGCAAATTAGCCTTCCCGTTCACACTGTAAACCGCTATTCTGTTGTATATATTAATAA
The DNA here is from genome assembly GCA_023376005.1 of Doryteuthis pealeii. NCBI lineage: Eukaryota > Metazoa > Mollusca > Cephalopoda > Myopsida > Loliginidae > Doryteuthis > Doryteuthis pealeii. Next base: position 3,720,187 of record CM042139.1, on the reverse strand, counting down.
AATTACACGTTATTAGTATGTAGATATGGTCAACAGTATTGAAAATGTAAAACAATTTTATTGATAATTGAGGTTTAAATAAAAATGATAATAAATGGTGAATGGAACGTAGAATAACTAATTGAATTGTGACTTGAGTAGTAACAGTTTCGGTTACAGACAGAAAAACACACAATCTCCATTATAATAAGATATAGAATAGATCTTATTTATTAACGATGTCTATGAAAATCTGAGTTAGATTTGTCTCAAAACAGCCTATGTTATTATAGCATTTAAAATCCTGCTATGAATCTTTTTATATCACTAAGAAATATAAGTTTACCTAATATATGGAGTGGTGAATTTGCATACTGCTTTTAACAAAACCGGGTTTAATAAACAATCAAGTGGTGTTATTGATCTTTAATATGATTGTTGTATTCTCCAAAGTATTAAAATCAATTCTATGAATGATAGTATAAAGAAATCAATTAAGATATAAACAAAATGAGTTTAATCTTTCTGCATTCTTATCTAATTTCGTTAGTCTTTCTACGTTGATATATTTCATTACATCAAAACTAAAATTCTTACGGTCGAAGGCGCATATTCTTGCCAGTACTGTTAAAACACATTATATATGTATATTTATTTAAGTCACCAATACAAAGTTCGTCTTACCAATGGTTTCAGATGTGTAACCGTCATCAGAGACGTTGATATATGAAAGTAAGTAAACAATGTGTTTATTTTTGATATGGCCTTTTTAGCCGACAATTTTTTGAGGATATGCTTAATTGAAGTCATACCTAATTTTGAAAATTGACCCTTTCTCGATTTGTTTAGCCTTACATTTGAACATAATTGCCCGCCTAAATTCATAAATTATTAACTAATTAATTTTCAAAATTAGGTATGACTTAAATAATATATATATATATATATATATATATATATAAATAAACCCTCCGCACGAGCTGGATGCGACACACGGTCAATTTCTTAACCGGAGTTTAACGGGTTTGAATTCAGATGTTTCCTTCTCCTAGACTGGTTACCTGCCCATGTTAAAGAGTTCAGTCCGCCCTGCTATTGAACCATAGCCGGAGAGAAATTGGATTCATACATTTCCCAATGGTATTAGCGCCATGTGAAATGGCAGACAGCTTCGTCGAGGAATTGAACTCGATTCGACGAGTCCATTTCTTACGACTCTAACCATTATCAAACGCGCCTGCACAAAAACTGTGTAGAATTTTGGCAGTTTTGAAAGAGCCGTAATGATTGCTTGAATTTTGATTTATATATTTTAAAGAAAATTTTAAGTTAATTTTATATATTACGTTTGTATTGCTATAGTTGTCAAACCTATTGATTTTTTAGTCAGGCTTTACGAACAGGCTCTGAATATGTTCCCCTTCTCCCTCAACAACTCTATACGCCTTATTAAAGAATATTGGAAATATGACATTTAAGTTCATAAACTGGCCAAACATTTCCCCAATAGAAAAACATTCGATGTATGGTAGTTGGTGGCAAATTACTCAAGCAGAATTTCCTTCGTGTGTTGTTTAGTTGTCCCTGAATGACTCATACATGTGATCATGTGCAAAAAAAAAACCTCTTTCTAAAATAGGGAGTACGATATACACACGAGAATATGCAGTGCAGAATTGTTATCAGCCCTCTTAGCTGGGGCTTTAGATTACACCGACTGTACCTCTTCAGGAGGTGTAAGACCCCCTCCCCCAAATATTTTTTGAATATTTTGTAAGTTTTAAAGCGTGCTTGAATCCACCACTTAAGCTTACAAACTCTTCCTAGGCGCGTGGATTAAAGCCAGCCAATTAACAGCTCGAATACGTGGTTAGTTAACTATTTAATCGCCGTTCATTTTCACGTATTTGCCACTGACGAACGGATCTGCAACCTACGCTCAGCGCAACCAAAGGATTCTACCAACACTAAGGAACACAGAGGAACAACCAAAGGATTCTTCGCTAAGGATCAGTCTCTTCATAACATTGGGTATCTCCTCAGTAAAGTGCTCTCACATGAAGCCTAAAAATGGCCACAAAAATCATAACAAAGAGGACCATCTATTGGCTGTGGGTGGATTCAAAACTGGTGGCTGAGCAGTCCATGACTTGAAATAATCCAATTTGGTTAGACGGGCGGTCGAAATGCCCCCTCCGATCAATCGGCTGATCACGTAAAGACCTAGCGCCTATATGATTGTATTGATCCTTATGACCTTTTTTTACCATATGTGCTACATTTATTGTCCGAGTTTGACTTAAATCTGAATTTAAGTCAGCGTTCTGGAGATGGGATTACTCCCTCATCACTATTTATCCCACATCCATCACTGAGCCAAAGTAATAGTGACTGTTTGGGTCCCATGTATCGGTAAAATAAAACAAAAAGAGTTTTGAATAATTGAGTACCCATCAAGAATTAATACATCAAAATGTTTTCGGTGTAAAATAACACAATAAGTGACATGTCGTAAAATCCAATAGTAGTATATTAGTGATTCAAGAAATATGTTAATGGGGAAAATTTTAATTCTAAATCAGAGTAGGAGTGTCAGTGACCTGAAGGGATAGCGTAGGAAATATGATAATGGGAAAAAGTTTAATTGAAAGTCAAGGATGAAGAGATGATCGTTTTCTCATTATTGGTTCGAAATAAACAAACGGAATTCTTTTTTTTCCTTTTTATTTTTTTTTTTTGCCAAATATCAAGACATGGTAGCGACTTAAACAGGCAAGTATTTGATTTTGTTTAGAATATTAAAGCCATCTCGAACTAGGGAGCGATTAAGGAATGTTGAATCTAGATACGGTCTCCATAGCGAAGAGAGAATCTTTCACGTTCTAGAATGCTCTAGAATATTCTGAAAAAAGTACTTAGACAGAATTTAGTCTGTTAGAGGCAGACTTATGGTGGAGGCGATGCAGTTAGAATTGGACGGATTAAGTTAATGAGAATCAATGCAATTGAATCATTTGGGTCAAACCCAGCGACGACGGAAAATTAAGTGATAGATAGACCAAACAGAACGAAAAATCTGACCGATAGAGATACACTCACACTCGTCTGAGAGAATAAATTTTTTAAGAAAATAAATTACATTTTGCCAATGAGAAAAAAGTTACAAATGAAACGAGAATAAGTTACAAATCAATCAAACTCGAACAAATTGGAATCAGAACCTGTGCTGATCATGAAAAGACATTTGTGCGACCAGAAAAAATGAATTGACCGTGACGGAAGGCACGTGCAGGAGAAACCTTCCGCCTACTCCCAGATGGTTATATTCTTTCAATGACCGTTCCAGCATTTAGAGAAATAGGAGCGAGACCCCAGCCTTGCAGCGAGGAAGAATTTGTTTGTGTAAACAAGAGCCGAGGCGTGATACTGTACTGCGTTTGATTGGGGATATGCGTAGTATGGAGTACACTTCGATATAATTACTCCCAGGTCTACTCTAACATGAACTAACACTCACGGTCAGTCTTTTCTATGAGCCAAATAAATATAAGAAGGATTATTAGTTATTCGATAGGAATGTGAAAAAATGCTTAAGGAACATCTACACATGAATGTAAATATAAAGGTAGAATGAATCAATTTGCTAACGCATAAAATAACCCTAGACGGTGAGAAATGCCTTTAAAACCAATCAATAACTTATAAAGTATGTGTAGTACCAAGAATAAAGAGTCACGTATACATGTTACATATTTAGGGGCTTGGATGATTAAGGGTTGCAAAATAAGTTTTAGAAAGGTAAATTATGGGTGAAAAATAAAGAATTATTTTGGAAAAATAAATTGGAAGGAAGAATCAAGCAGGGATGCATTTTGGGAATTGCCAGAGAAAATGCCGAGGTTAAATATTTTCGGGAGAATTAAAAAAACTGGCAAGGATTTTTTAGTTTAAAATTCCAATGTACATATATTATAAAATATACACTGGAATTAGGATATACTGACAAAATGACTTAAGAAAAATAATCACCTTATTAATGGAAATTAAAAATGAGGGGTGAAGTATTCGATGTCAGACAGTGAGTAAAGACCGGGAAGTGTTTGGAAACGAAACACTGCGCAAACTTGTTAGCCTATCCGAGAAAACAGCCTTTCTTTCCTTCTTTCAAGTTTGACAGTTAAATTACAGGTGGGAGAGTCATAAGTTTACTAAATCTAAATATGTCGATTATGTTATTATAAACAATCTTTCTATCTCTCTTTGCCTTGACGATTACTACAGATGATCACAGCCATAATAAATATTGTTAACGAGAGTTGCGTTCGAGTTTGTTTTTAATCAGCATAAGTTACCACGGATCTTACTTTAAGGATCCTTTTCACACACAAAAAGAGCACATATATAAGAACGAAGACTCACTACGTTACATAGAATATTATTTACCCACATGACTTTACCAAGGACATTGAGACGAGGTGAAATGAATTAATTTATATGGGAGAGAATTGTGCATTCTCAGACCACCAAATAACATTTGTCTCTGTCGAAGCTGTGGTTTCTAATTTGTCGTTAGCTAATATAAAAATGTTTGTTATATGATATTATTCCTGACTGCTGATCCTGTCACATTTTTTCCATCACCCAGTTCTTAGTAAGCACCCCAAACATCTTGTCACCCTCACCAAAACCTACATGCCTTTCCAAAAGTTTTACATTTCAGCAAAAAAATCGCAGAACTATCAATCGTTGATAAGAAACAAAAATGACACCAAATTATTTTTGGATCGAGAAATGTTTGAAAAGTTCTACCCAAATAAAGATACGATAACTACTACTTGGCTTGCTAACTCTTTCGCTTACGAATGCTAACAACAATATGCGCCCTGCAAGCGAAAGTATTTAAGTTTTAATGTAATAAAATATATTGAGTTAAAAAGACTAACAAATTCAAATAAGAATACATATAAAATATTACACTGATTTTAATCATATTTTAATCGATTTCTTTATAAAATCGATGCATAGGATTGATTTTAATACGTTGGAGAAGAAAACGATAATATAAGAGATCAATAACACCAATTATGTATTAAAGCCGGTTTTCTTAAAACCGGTATGCAAATTAAACACACCAAATAATGTAAACCTTAATTTCTTAGTTATATATGTGAAATATTCAGAATTTTAAATGCGCTAATAACATGGACTGTTTTGAGGTAAATATAAGACAGGATTCACTGTATTAACAAGTTTGACTATAAATTAAATAATTATAATTTTACGCAAGTTTAAAATCAGTTTGTGACGGATAAACACAAACTTGATTATGGTTCGGAAAATAACAGAAAGTACTTGGTCTACAAATAACCAAACTTTCGGACAACTGATTCACGCGTTTCGAGATGTTAACACGAAAAGAATTGTTAGGAAACTGAGATATATATATGTGTGTGTGTGTGTGTGTATATGTGTGTGTGTTATTCGTGATGGTGATGTCGTCGTTATAACTTGCGTTTTTTTATGAACTTTATCAGGACTTGTGATAAACAAAATGTTCTGCGGTGAGGTTGGATGACTTCCAAAACATCCTAATGCGTCATAGAACATAAAAAAGAACACAAACTATTCCAAAAAAATAAGTTTTCTGTTATATATATATATACTAGCAAATATATGAAACCCTCCGGGTGCAAGTATTTAAGTTTTAATATAATAAAATATCATATTAAATTAGAAAGGCCAATAAAATTGAATAAAAATGCAGATAACATAATTTGGAACAGAGGAGGTATGATTGAAAAATAGAAAAACTTTCCATCATTTTCAATTACTCCTATTCCTAATTTAACTATTTAGTTAAAATAGGAAGTAAAGAATAATATTACAGTTATTTCTTTTTGTTAAGGGATTTCTTTTAAGAATTATTGAAGAGAATTTTGCTCTTATTCAATAAGATAAACTAAACAATTAGAAATCAATAATATTAAGCACATATTTATTAAAATCACATTTTTTATTATCAATATGCAAATTAGCCTTCCCATTCACACTGTAAACCGCTATTTTGTTGTATATATATGGTCAACAGTCTTATTAATAAAATTGTTTACATCATTAATTGAGGTTTAAATAAAAATAAAATCATGGAGAATGGGATGCAGATAACAAAGGGAATTGTGATTTGTATAGTAATATAGTTTCGGTTACAGACAGAAAAACATACAATCTCCATTATAATAAGATATATATATATATTAAACTTCATAAAAGAGGAATCACATAATTTATATTAAAAATTGAATTATATTACCATGACCAGACAACTCGGCAAACACCATGTGTGAAATCCGGAGCACTGGACAGGTGTTTCGACCTCCTTTGGTCTAATCAACAGTGCATACCACAATCTTCACCACTGGAGATTGAACCAGTTGACCACGGAGTGAAGGGCGGAGACTTTACACTGGGCCACCAGCCCACGCCACAAACGGAGAACTCTGAATCATCTAGTCAATGGCAATGGTAATTCAAGCGCAGCCACTTAACCTATATTTGTCGTGTATCCCATCGCAGGATTACAGAGGACAAGTTCTACCTCTAGGACAACGACATCCCAATTCGGGGCCCGAATCCGAATATATATTAGTGCTTTAAAAAGACCTAAAAGATTCAATGAATTCTGAATCTTTTAGGAGGTCTTTTTAAAGCACTAATAAAATTCTGTACACCCAAAAATTTATTATATATATATATATATATATATATATATATATATATATATACTCTCCTTGTCTTTTTCTCTTTTTGCTGACAATAAGTTCCTTTTGTTTTATCCGTGTGAGTGTTTTTGAATTTGTCATTACACTATTACCTTAGTTGGTTTAGTGTGTTCATAGTTTACATGCAGGTACCTGTGTGGTTTTGTTGTACTCTCTTTAATTTAATCGTTTCGTTTTTGAAAATTATATATAAGGTTTTAAGAGGTTCACAGAGTGTTAACCTTTTAAGTAACATAATGATTTATAAGAACCAGAGTTAAGTATCCAATGCGGAATATTTCAATTAGGGCGACAACAAACGCGTTAGTTACATTTATACAACTTTTATTATAACATATATATACATGTCACAAGTGTCCAAACATACATAGTAGTGTTAATAGACAAAATAGGTGGAAACCACTTACAGTAAGTAGAGTCTGTAAAAGTCTGGCATGCACCATAGGTGTCTGCTGGAGAGAGGGGACAAGCACGTCCGCACTTGTCCAGTAGTTTCGGCCAAAGAGGGTTCCTGCGTCACGTGACCAAAAAGGGTCTCCTGACGCAGGAGATTACCCAAAACCCTTAGACAAGGGAGACTGCTCTTACAACGTAATACAAATGACTGGTAAATAAGGAATGATTCTATTTGGGATCATCGAAATCTCACGGTACAACCATACAGTATGCTCTTGTATATGTAAATATTTACTCATACAGGGATTTTTATAAATCTGTAAAAATGCTCAATGTATAATAATCTATAAATTATATTATATACAGAGCAATATTTACCTTGCAAAGAAAGAAAAATATAACAAACTCTCATCCCGTTACATTTTATTTTGACTAGAAATTTTTAAAAATGCATCTAGCCTCATCAGACGGGTTTTACAAAATACAGGTAACCTAAAAATATATCACCAGAAAAATCTTGTCATTGCTCACAAAAGAAAAAAAATTATGACGACAGCAATAACAAATTTAGATTCTAGAGCATGTCAAAAATAAGTAAAAGATATTATATATATATATATATATATATTTTATATGTACATGTATATTCTTAAATGATGTCAATATAAATACTTTATAGATATTTTGTTCAAAATGTATCTGAATCTCATACATACGAATGTTTCATAGAAATGGACTGAATATTGATTTCTTTTAAGCACAAGGTCAGAATCACAAGTCACCCAGTGAAAAGCGAACTAAGAGTAAAAAGGAAAGAAACACGCAAAGAATCCGTTTATGTCTGGCAAGTAGAATAGACCGTGTCACTGAACAAAGATTGATGCTCTAAAAATGCCCAACTTCTAGGAAATATGTACAATGATACGCAAATATATTTCTAACCAATCCATACTAACAGAAACATGATAGGATATCACGTCCCTACCCATTTCTTGTCCTCACCCACAATGCAACCATCAGATAAACATGTACGCTTTGCATTTCGTCACAAATAAACAAGCAAATGAAATTCTGATAACATCAGTCGCGTGTACATACGTTCAACACATTTTTTTTTGGGGGGGGGGCGGGGGCTTCTCGTTATTTCATTCTTGTTTGTGAAGCTATTTACTGCATTTTGCCATTAAATTAATTTTGTATCATTTTTTAAACATCATTAGCTTTATTCATTTTGAATGCCTGACTTTTTTTTTATAATGAAAAGCTTTATTACAGCCCTGTTGGCTGAGGCCTTAGAATATACCAACAGCACCTCTGCAGAGAGGTAAGATCCTCCCCCAAATGTGGCCACCTGCTGGCCGAGGGTTGCGATCGTCAAGCTTAAGTACGGAATCCTGGTAGATAAACTGTCCATAACATGCAACACACCACTTTCGCCCTAACGTAGTCCAGAAGGAAGTTGGATACATCCAACCGATCAATCGGCTGGTCACGTCAAACCCTAGCACCTATATAATTGTCAGAACCCTGTTGCCATTATCGCAAGCCCCAACCATTTTATCATGTATGTGCTAAAAGATATTGGCTGAAGGATTTCACGTCCTGGGTATGACGTTAAACTCTAATTGATGGTGAGGTTGCAGGTCTGGGGTAGTGAAACACCCCTTCATCACCATTGCTCGCTGATCCACTCTGACTCGGAGTGGCAGGACCAGTGAGGGTCCCATCTGTGTGTTAAATTGAAAAAACTGAGTTTAAAAATGAGTTTGATAAAAAATACTTAAAAAAATTAGTTACCCTCCAAGAATGAATAAAATAGAAACACCGTCAGCAATGGGTTAATATGCTGTAAAATCTGATCTATCTATTAAATGATCTATTTATCATACGTATACGTGAACATCGGTATATAAATGTGTGGGGTATGTTCACATAGATTACATTCTCAATTCATGCCAATAAAAATTCAGACTTATGTGCGTGTGTTCTTACCTGTGTGGGCGTGTTTGAAAAAATTGACTCTAGACGTTTTGCTGCTTGCAGTAAACAAAATAATTACATCTAATATACATTATCTCTCTCTTTCTTATATATATATATACACACACACACACATATATATATATATATGACACACATATATATATACACACATATATATACATAATATATATATATATATTATATATATAATTATTATATATATATATATATAACCAATTCAAACACCGATGTTTGATGATAAACATTATTTACTGTCTCTCGGAAAAGTCGGCTTTTGCTGTATTTCATAGAGTTGACTCAGTAAAAATGAGCGTTAAAGATCAAAGAAGTGTTGGCCTGATTCTATCAATTCCATCTCTCTCTCTCTCACACACACACACTCCGTTGACCCAGACAAAATTAAAAACGTGCGCACCGCAACGTTTATCTTCAAACACATGTGGTTGAGGATTTTTTTTATTACACATTTTTTACGGAATATGTTATTACCATTTTTTTCTTCATTTCAATATCATGGCTCTTAAATCATAGTTTTGACCGTAAACATCAAAATGTTTTATCCATCCGTTTAATAAAAGAAATAACAAGCGGAAAATAATGAGTGAATGAAGTCTAATAGCAAACAAAGAAATTTACCGCATGATAATCTAAGTTAAAAAGTTCATAAGTGTCGTTCTTCGCAAAAGGAAAGGCAGATATATATATATATATATATATATATATATATATATATATATATATATATATATATAAGGTATGTCAAAAAGTATCGAGAATCTAATTTTTTGACACATTTTATTCTGAGAAAATAACATTCCATTCATTCTTTATCTTGGTGTGTCAAAAAGGACCAAGTTTAAAGCTGTAATTACCCTGTATTAAACAAAATATTGAATGGTATAATGTGTGTGAGTGTATATATATATATATATATATATATATATATTGTAATAACTATATCACGGGACTAGTGTTAATAGTATTGAATATATATATATATATATATAAAGGAGTGAAAGATTAAATAAATCCGACAAAATGTGGTTGAGAGTAGAGGAAAATGTGTATATAAAAACACAAACGATTATATTTAATAGATATTTCACCTCAGAATTGGTTGAAGCTTCAAGTGATAATGAGGTGAAATATCAATTGATATAATCTTTTGTGATATATATATATATATTTTATTGGCTATATTACGGGACTGGTGGTAATACTATTGAATTATTATATATATATATATAATTGATAATTTTGAATTATATTACCACGACCAGACAACTCGGCAAACACCATTTGCGACATCCGGAGCGCTGGACAGCTGTTTCGACCTCCTTTGGTCTCATCAGCAGTGCATAACACAATCTCCGCCACTAGAGATTGAACCAGCGGACCACAGCGTGAAGAGCGGGGACTCAACACATTGGGCCACCAGCCCATGCCACAAACGGAGAATGCCAAATCATCTAGTCAATGGTAACATTAATTCTAAATGCGCAGTCACCTAACCTATATTGCCATGTATCCCACGCAGGATTACAGAGGGCAAGGGCACCTCTAGGACAACGACTTCCCAATTCGGGGCCTGAATCCTCAGAACGCAACCTAATGGGCAACGGGTATATATTGAATTTTGATCTATCAAAAAAATTCAATATATACCCTTTGCCCAGTCGTGGTAATATGATTCAAAATTATCAATTATATATATAATTCCTCTATCAAAAATTCAATATATATATATATATATATATATATATATATATATATGTGTGTGTGTGTGTGTATCAGACAAAACCATCTATGTAAGAAAATACCATGTTTTTATTATTTACAGAAAATGCAAAGAAGTAGACGGTATATTTTAAAGGGCAAATGATAACATTCTCATAATTGATTATAGGTATATATACTCTCACCCATTTCAGTTGGTAGTCCTTCAATGAAAACTGAGCATCAGTATGACTCTTCACGTCTCCAGGATACTTCTGATTATTCTAGCCAATCTTAACAATACTTTTGTTTGGATGGTCTCGGTTCTCTCTCTGATTTCCAATTCCTCCAGATATCATTCCAAGGGCACCAATTACAATTGCTACAACTTTTACCTACATTTTCCACAATTTTTGTCAGTTCTTTGGCCAGGTCCAAGTATTTGTCTATCTTTTTATTTTTATTCTGTGATCCATGGCAACGACAAAATTCACGAGAGAATACATTGTTTTCTTGTTAATCAACAACAGTTCTAGTCTCCTAGCCTGAATTAGTGGATCCTCAGAATTCTATGGGTTTCATTCGCTAAGACCGTTTCCGGTTTATGCATATACTATTTAGTAGCTGCGTGACAATTTAATTTCTTGCACTATTTTGATTGGATCATCTTTACCACACAGTCATGCCTAGATTTGTATTCCCTTTGTGATAATCTGTATTATTATTATTTCACTCCATTAGAGTTTTTCACACAGGCCTTACAGAAGACTCAGTGAGAGCAAGTCTCCTCGGGTCTCCAGGATACTTCTGAGTATTCTAGCCGATCTCAATAATGATGTAGTCTGGATGGTCTTGATTCTTCCTCTGATTTCCAGTTTATCCAGACTCATGAAGACTGCCCCAAAGGCACCAATTACAATTGGCACGTCCTTTTCATTCAAGTTTTCTCAGCTCTCTGACAAGGGACGGCAAAATCCACGAGATGACATGTTCTCTTCCTGTTAATCAACACTAGGTCTGGTCTCCTGGCCGGGATTTGGTGATCCGTTTGCAACTCAAAGTCCAGAGAATTCTGTGCGTCTTATCCGCCAGGACAGATTCAGTTTTGTGCATAAACCATTTTGTTGAATGATGGAAATTGAATTATTATTATTATTATTATTATATGAATGATTTTGATTGACAACCTCACATTTTGAATTTCTAGTTATTCTTAGTCTGAACTAGGATAACAATATTGTGTTTATACATATCACAATAAAATAAAAGGTAAAAAACATTGGCATAATAGTTTCAGCAGACAATATGGTAAAACAGAAGAAAGGATTATAAAGAAAAAATAGTAAAAGATGTATGGATAGGAATAGATAATCATATCCATAAATCCTGAAGCACCAAAAATGTTGGCAAAGGCAACTGAAATTGAAACTCTAAATAACGGAAATTAAAAGGAAGGATCAACATGAATTGAATAAGGTCAATGTTTTCGGCAAGAATATGCCTGGCCACATTGAACATTGTTTCTCTTGTTTTGTCCCAACCAATTACAGACTTGTTTGGTGTGATGAATACTGAATAAGTATTATACTTTGAAAAATAAATACTATTCCATGTAAAGAGAAACTTAAAAAAACACCGAAACCTTCAATAAGATCTAAAACCCATATAAAGATCATGTTCCGTCGAAAACAACTGGTCCATTGGTTGATTATTGGTGAGGTGATAGTATAAATGCATACTGAAAACATAGAAAACGAAGGGAAATTTAACAGGATCTGGTGTGTTAAATACTAAAATAAATATACTTTGAAAGAAAGAAATACTACTAGCCTTTCATACATCCTTCCCAAAATTCTAATAAAATTTCCACCCCTATCTACAAGTTTGGGTTTTCCCCTCATCTTATATTACTACCAAATTATCTCATTTTACTTGAGAAATAAATTAGGACCTCGTCTGTTGCTAACATATGATCCTTTACTTTTTATGATAGAAAAATATTTGGTTTATTACTACAATATCATATTTCACTCTTTGCTTCATAGCACTAATTTTCAGTCTATTACTACTCTTTCATATTTTCCTTCTTATTTTCAAAAAGGAAATATTGATAAAATCCCCAAGGGTTAGGATATTAGCCTCTCCTTTACAGGCAAGAAAAAATATATATAAAACAAAAGCACATGCATAAAATTTCAACATCCCCCCACCTGAAAAACAAAATGAAGGAAATGAGGTAGTATCATTTTTCAGGCAATTTAATTCATCTTGAAGTAGTGTCCATTTTCCTTATCAAAACATATCAGCTTACAACGTGTTTTACAATTTGTTTTGTTAAAAATCAATGCTGTTTGGTAAAATACCCTAATAAGAAATCCGGTAATTTGCGAGAAAATTACGCTAGACAGCTAAAATGGACATTTTCCTTCTTTCACATAAAAGGTGTCATAAATGTATCGAGATTGAAGCTTTATTTACCAAGATGGAAATGAAAAATGAAATTCCCACGAAACGAAAAAGAAAGTCAACAGGAGCTATTTAAGCCAGGAAAAATATTTGCAATTTCATTACATATCAATTTTACTGTTGTCTTTGCAATAACTAATAATGTGCAATAACAATCGATATAATACTAAAAATATACCATTTGTAAGTATTTAAGTCTACAAAATAATCAAGATAAATAGGGTAACATATTCTATTTTGTTGATAACGGCATTGCTGGTCACGGGACGACATAAAATCAAAATTACAAAAATTATATTTCGTGCTTTACAATTTCAATATTACAATAAATCGAACATGAAACTCCTTTTTCAATTAATTTTAAATTCAAGTTGGGCATAAAGAGATGCAAGATCATTTAGAATGTTTCATTTGTAAAATTCGGTGAAATGAAATGGGACAAATAAGAAATCTGCAATTAAGTTGTGAATTTCTGGATAATAGCAATTATCTAAAATAAGTTTTATAGTTTTTATATGCGTTCTTGTTTAGTTTCGTAAATCATTCTAATATATATATATATATAAATAAATAAAATAAATAATGGAGATTCGCTTCCGGTTTTTGTCTGTAATAAAAATTACGTCACTGATTACCTCACTTTATCCAAAATCGTCATAACAGAATAAGATACACTCAAAATTTGAACATGCAACATTAGACAGTCCTCATTGCTTTTTAAAACAAGTTTTAATAAATACATGACTGGTATCTATATATCTATATATAGTTTGTTTTATTTTAATACATATTTAAAGTTTACATTTCAAATTGTTTTATTTTTTAATCCTTTAAGGAATTTGATGATTTTACTTACTTAGGGTACAAACTCGCTGACCTTGAATTTTTTACTCCCACCCCTCAGGCAATATGTTTCAAAAATCTATTTTTACATCGCACGGAGGGTGTTTTTTTTATTTTGTAGTAGTATATATAACAAAAACCGAAATACTTGCGCCTGACGGTGCTTATTTTTGCTAGTTGATAGAATATTGTTCTTGTTGCGTGCGATAATATATGAATTATTTTTTTATTTTTCTAGCATATAATAGTTTCGTTGACATTCTAAATTCCTTTTATTCTTCGAGTTAATGATATCTGTAACACATTAAATCATTTTGTAAATGGTAGATAAAACATTACTTATGTAAAACCAAAACATAGGCTTATATTTTTATATTTTCAAAACGTATAAATGTTTGAAGTCAGACATATCGGAAGAGAAAACATTCTTATAGAAACAAAGTAAATATACAACGTATTTCAAAAAGGTATCGAGTTTTTTGGTACTTTTTGATACCTTGTATTCTGAAACAAATTAACGTTCCATTCAGTGTTCATTTCTATCTTGGTAAATAAAGCTTCAATCTCGATACATTTATGACACCTTTTATGTGAAAGAAAAAATGTCGATTTTAGCTGTCTAGCATGATTTTCTCGCAAATTATCGGATTTTTTATTAGGGTATTCTACCAAACGGCATTGATTTTTAACAAAACAAATTGTAAAACACGTAGAAAGCCGATATGTTTTGATAAGGAAAATGGACACTACTTCAAGATGAATTAAATTGCCTGAAAAATGATACCTCATATTTCTTTCAGTGTGTTTTTTCCTTTTTTCTTCTTCATATTTTATGCATGTGCTTTTGTTTTAATAGATATTTTTTCTTGCCTGTAAAGGAGAGGCTAATATCCTAACCCTTGGGGATTTTATCAATATTTTTTTTGAAAATAAGCAAAATATGATAGAGTAGGAATAGACTGAAAAGTTGTCTTATGAAGCAAAGAGTGAAATATGATATTGTAGTAGTTAACCAAATATTTTTCTATCGTAAAAATAAACGATCATATGTTAGCAACAGACGAGGTCCTAATTTATTTCTTAAGTAAAATGTATGAGATAATTTGGTAGTAATGTAAGATGAGAGGGAAAACCCAAAATTGTAGATAAGAGTGGAAATATATTAGAATTTTGGGGATGATGAATGAAAGGCTACCTGTCGATCTCTGATTGGTTGATGGACGTTAACAGGCACAAAGTGAGAAAAAGTTAAAGTGAAGAGTGGACACTCAGAGTTGAGTGTTTGAAGAGAACAGACGTAAGATGAGTGTGTTCTCCAGGGAATTAAAAAAAAATCAAACCAGTAAAAAAAAAACAAAAAAAAAAACAGAACGTCTTTTTTATTATTATTAAAAATTATCAACAGCACAAAAACTCCGAAATATTTCATTTCAAAATTTCAGCCCAACAACCAATCAAGAAATGCCGGTCTATCCAGTCCAGGACAGCAGAGCCAGACTCCGATTCAGTCAAGAGAATAGTGGAACAGTAAGAAGATAAGTATCGAATTATTACTACTAGCAGGACCTGTTGATATACCACAGTATGAAAATCTAATTTTACAACGCTTGATACGTTCACTCAAAAGCTATTGCGAATACTTCAATATATAAAAAGAAAAAAAATATTGATACAAATCTAATTCCTTTTTTCGATTCTTCTCATCATCGATTGAAACAGATTAGCGTTATAGTTTCCGCATTCTTAACCCCCTCTCTTTCTTTTTTTTCTTTCTTTCTTATTATATTTCTCTGTGTAGCACGTCCTTTCTTTCTATATGGTCCAATATTTAGTCGTGGTGATGACACTCATAAGACATAAGAATTCGGCAGATAAGCGACACCGGGTAGTCAGTATTTAAGGTTTTGCATACTTCTTATATGATTTGGACGGTCTCATTTTATTAAGGTGTTGCAGGATGAAAACGCATGTACGATTTAGGTACAAGCGTATCATCATTACAAAAAGATAAAAAGTTTTTATGAATTACCGCAATGAAACATTAATAGATGTCAATTTTGTTTTTAATCAAAGAAAAAATTCCTATATAAAGCTTACTAGACACCCAATGCTATATATGTTTTCAAATCTGACAAAATAAATGAAATACTAAAAAAGTTAAAGTTTCGCGTTTTCGGAAGACATTAAAGTCAACTTTTTTAAAAGATTATCCCTTCACCAAATAAACGTCTGATTATAATGGAGATTCAGTGTGCCTCTCTGCAACCGAAGCTACATCCCTGATTACGACACAATACGCCCAAGAATTGCGCATGTTTTTCAATAAGTATTTAATTTATAGTCAAAATCATTAATACATAGAATAACTCATATATTAACGATGTCTACATGGAAATCTGTTAGTTTTGCCTTTAAAAAAAAAAGTCCATGTTATCAGTGCGTTTAAAATCCGGCAATGCGTCTTATATATCACAAAGAAATAAAGGTTTACATAATATATGGTGCGGTTAAGTTGTATACAGTTTTGTTTTTTGTTTTTTAACAAAAACAGGTTTGATAATAATTACTTGCTGCTAGGGATCTCGAATGATAGTGATTTTTTCTCCAACTATTATTTTATATAGAAAACAATTAAGGTTTACATTTTAAATATACTTTAAGTATGCTTTTTTATTTAATTCTGTTAGTTTTTCTAATTTAATATATTTCATTACATTAAGATTTAAATACTTACGCCCTGGGAAGCGCATATTCTTGCTAATAACACGACATTGTTGCATCAATATCTTACTTGGAAATTGAGCATTTGCAAAACTGAATATATTTTAAAAGGTTTCTTAGCTTGAATTAAAATGTATCAACTAATTCCATTACGATTCACACTGATAATCTATACATATATAAAGGACAGTTGTGTATATATGTATGTCCAGAGGAAACTTCGAAAAGAAAACATTTAACGACAAGTAAGTATATATATATATATATATACTAGCTAATATATGCACCCTCCGGGTGCAAGTATTTAAGTTTTAATGTAATAAAATATTGTATTAAATTAGAAAGGCTAATGAAACTAAATAAGAATACAGATAAAAAGATTTGAAACAGAAGGGGGTATGATAAAAGATTTGAAACAGAGGGAGTATAATAAAAAATAGAACAACTGAAACTTACTCTTCCATCACCCTCGTCTTTCATTGTTATTTTTTTCTAATTTAAGTATTTAGTTATAAGAGGAAGTAAAGAATAAAATGACAGTTATTTTATCTTGTTAATGGATTTCATTTAAGATTCATTGAAGAGATTTTTGCTTATATTCATTAAAATAAAACCAAACAGTTAGAAATCAATAATACTAAGCACATATTTATTAAATTCGATTTTTTAATATTAATATGCAAATTAGCCTTCCCGTTCACACTGTAAACCGCTATTTTGTTGTATATATAAATATAATTGCATGTTATCAGTACGTAGACATAGTTAACAGTATTAATGATGTAAGACAATTTTATTAATAATTGAGATTTAGATAAAAATAAAATCATGGGGAATGTGATGTATATAACTAAGAGAATTGTGACTTGAGTAGGAATATAGTTTCGGTTACAGACAGAAAAACACACAATCTCCATTATAATATATATATATATATATATATATATATATATATAATAACTAGGGCTTGGTTTTTGAGCAAAAAAAAGATTTGACTTATATTAGTGAAGATAATTAAAGAATAAAATTTAAATGAAAAGCATGGATTTTTTCATTTCATATTTTAGATAGTAGACATTGACATTTTTTACGTTTCTTAAACGCATTAATAGCACGGGCCTTTCGGCCTGTGTTTGTTAATGTAAATTAGCAGCGTTGATCCCAGGGGGCTATCCCCCCGGGTAACACCTGCCCCCTCGATTTAAAGGGGCAGGGCTGGGTTTATTGCCCAGCGCCTGAGGGAGAATGCCGTCGGGATGAACGCATTTTTGTGCCTACCACCCATGAGCATCGGTTTGTGGGTGGACCAACATAAAAAAATGTCCATCTATCACGCTCCCATGTGGGATGAGAGCAATTACCTTAACATTTCTTTTCAGAGTAGCTGGATCAATGCAAGGTCTATTTAACAAAATAGAGATTTAAATGGGGCATTTCAAGAATATTCAACTCACGATTAAGTAATAATGGATCTGCGGGACTAACTTTAAAAAACCTCCCTCTACCCTGGCGACGCAGGGTATCCGCTGCCAGTCATTTATAAAGCATTGATTGAGCTCACACAGTCCTCTAGTTGGACATTTAATAAAGATTGAATTTACTTTAGTCGAAAGTTGATCTATGAGATGAATAATCTGTGATCTCTTAAAGCCACTCAGTCAGCCAATGTCTCATGACAAGAATTGTTCTGTTAAGTGGTATTTATCTCGTGTTTAACAACCGCTCATACGATTTTATTTGACCACAATGTTTTAGTTGAGACGGACAAACATTCTAATGTTGAAAAGCTATTTTTAAAGACTATTTCATAAAACCTATTTAGACAGACCAAAGAAAATATCTTACAAAATCTTATGTTAAAACCAGTAAAGATGAAGATGTCAGTTACCATCATTTATACCAAAATATAAGAAATATTCTAGTTTTTCTTTTTTCTTGACAGAAAGCCCTATCGGATGATGATTCAAAATAAACCGACAACACCTGTACAGAGCGGTAAGATACCCACAATTGAGCCACTTGTTGGCTGTGGGTGGGGAACCGTGATGCTTAAGGTCGGAATCCTGGCGGCTAAGTAGTTCCGAACAACAGCACACTACTTTAGCCCTTACTTAGACTAGACAGATGATCGGAGAGGCCTGATCCGATCAACATCAGTTCTAAACCTATAAGATAGTCCCAACCATATTGCCTTATGGCAAACTCAAAACTTTGATATGGGTGCTAGAAGGCAGTGGCTGAGGGGCTTTGTGCTGAGAATAACGTTAAATTCTATCTAATGATAGGTTCCATTTCTGAAAGTCTGGGCAATGTGGAGAATTCCTTTATCACCATTACTCCCAGGTCCACCCTGATCCGGAGTGGTATTACCTGTTAGGCTCTCATCTAAGAATTGAAAAATGTGTTTATATAAAAGCTTTAGTACCCATCAAGATTTAATTTATTTCAAAACTTTTTTGGCATTAAATGACCCACCGAGGCTGATATGCCGTAAAACAAAACTATCAACCCAACAACCTGGTCATAAAGTATTATTTACAAACTAGCAGAATCTGAATATACCACAGTATGACAATATACTTATTACCACGTTTGATATGTTGATGAGCTATTGAAAAATAGTTCAATATGTAAAACCCATAACTGTCTTCATTGTAATTTGCATTCTGAGAGAGAAATCAGAGAGGGAAATAATTTTTGTCGAGATATGTTAATGTTATATCAGGTGTGTGACCTAAAGAGTGAGAAAAAACAAAACAATGTTGGAACCATATCCACTTGCTTTCAGAGAAGAAGAAAAGGCGTAAAGAAAAACGTTTCGGTCGTTGTATCCCCCGAAATTGTATTCCATGTGTATCCGAGCATAATAATGACCCAACTTAGAAAACAGTTTTAATAGTTTGACTATTGAACGTTTGATCAACAATTAAGTAACTTTTGAAGATCTCATTCAAATAAAAGTTATTCGATGCCACTTTAATTAACAGTCAAACTATTAAAAAGTTGTTATTACTCTACTTGGATATACAGGGAACAGCTGAGGAAAACCGGGGCATACAGCGACCGAGGGCTGACAACATCATTCACGCTCCTCGCACCTGACTAACTATATCACGCCTAATTGCGCGTTTTACAAGGGGTCAAGTAAAAAGGTTATTATCTGTCAATGACCGGCGTGTAACTTTCCTTAGGAGCCTGTAATCATAAATCTAACGAACACTAAACTATTCTAGCTACAGATACGTATATAAATCATGAGCTACTTATGAAATTATGTAACAACGTTTAAGCTAGAGATAAAATATGCCCAATTGTTCAGTAAGAAAATTAATTGGAATATAATCTTTCAATATTGAAACATTTGATTGGATTGATTAACAGCATAAAAAACATCATGGGTTATTTAATGCCAACATTTTATACAAATAATTTGCATATATTTATAGTTTCAAGTATTCCGGATTATACATACAAAAATAAAGACGGGTGGAAAGCCATAACATCAAAGTTGTTCACATCAATCCTTTCTAAAAATACAGACAATATAACATTTTCTATAAAAAGTAAGTAAAGTGGTCGGGGTCGCCTAAAGTCGGTATCAGCCAGTCAGCGAGGGAGGCTATCCCCTTTTCAATAGCGCTAGACCAAGGAGATTTTTTTTAGCATCTGGGTGGAGCACCACACCTACCATCAGCTCCTTATTTTACCGCACAGATCCCTGTGCTACTCATACGCTGAGTTAACTTTTACAATATATGCAATTTATAGATACCATATGCTATTGTTATATCTATAAGTTGATATTCATGTTCCTTAATTGTACCACCGATTTTATTATTAAGAAAAAAGGGAAGGAAAAGGATATGGCACACAGAAAAATAAGACAGGAGAGAACCAAAGAGTGTAGGGGAATTGAAGGGAGAGTGTGAACAAGCGGAAACAATAAGGCGAATCTGTTTCAATCGAACATAATGAAAAAATAAAAAGAAGGAAAGAAAAAAGTGAGTGAGAGTTAAATCAAGATTATTATACCTTTTACATGGTGAACCATATATAGAAATAGCTCTTACGTAAACATATCAAACGTTGTAATGATTAAATTACCATACTGTGGTATATCCACTGGTCCTGCTAGTTTTTAGTTATTCTGCAATAAGCAACAGAAATTATATATAAATCAGATGTGTGGGTATTTTTGGCGGGTAGGGGATCAGAAGAACTGTATTTTTTTTTATAGATGTCTTATAAAAAGGAGAGAATTAAATCGTTATACTTTTTACATATTTAACTATTTAGCAATAGCTCTTCAGTAAATATATCAAACGTAATAATTAGGACCGGTTTAGCTCAGTCGGTAGAGTGTTCGGCTAGGAATCACAAGGTTCTTGGTTCGACACCGGCTCTCGCCAACTCAGCGTATGAGTAGCACAGGGATCTGTGCGGTAAAGTGAGGAGCTGATGGTAGGTATGGCGCTCCACCTCAGATGCTAAGATAATCTCATTTGTCTAGCGCTAGTGAAAAGGGGATAGACCCCCTCGCTGTTTGGCCGATACCGACATTAGGCCACTCCGATGACTTTACTTACTATATCCATAAGTCTTGCTTGTAGCGTAATAATTTCCCGATTAGATTTGAATCGGAGAAAAATCTGAGGCAAAAATTAAAGCCAAACAGTTTCCAGCAAATTAGGCATTTTAAATGCAAGTTGCAAAGAGGGAAGGACATTTTGTCAAGATATATTAATGGTATATCAGAGGTGTGACCTAAAGATGAAAGTATTTTGATATTAAAAAAAAAAAAAAAAAAAAAAAAAACAATGCTGGAACTATATCAAGTTGCTTTCAGGAAGCAAGCAAAAACGAAAAGGAAAAGACGGAGAAAATTTCTCAGAAGTATGCAACGTTATTTCAGTGAGAACGATTCAATTTTATAAAGAAAAAACACAAAGAAAGAAAGAAAGAAAAAGAAAC
Organism: Doryteuthis pealeii; assembly: GCA_023376005.1. Lineage (NCBI taxonomy): Eukaryota > Metazoa > Mollusca > Cephalopoda > Myopsida > Loliginidae > Doryteuthis > Doryteuthis pealeii. The sequence continues at coordinate 3,698,312 of CM042139.1, read as the reverse complement.
AAATAAGTTATACTCTTTACAAGTTGATGTTTGTTTGCCTTCAGTTATTGATAAGTGTTAGTTTAGGCTAAACCCGCTGGGAAATTATGCAAGCAAGAAAGCAACAAATATTGATTTTTATTTGGAGTCGTTCTTTCAGTTTCAGAACTTGAAGTGTCAGCCACTTTAGTTTCTTTTGTGCTAATGAGGTTCAGTAGGAAATATAAGAGACGCAAGCCAAATACCTTATTAAAGAAAAAAACGTATTACTTCTTTTGCAAAATAACTGAAAATAAACAGAAGAGCTACAATTACTTGGAGGTAATCCTTTGGAGCGAGACTTGAAAGAGTATTACGATAAGAAGATTCCCGAGTTCGAAAAGGCTCCCAAATCCGACAAGAAATATCTGAAGTAGACCGGAGTACACATTGGCCGAAACGTTGTACAGATAACAATAAAGATAAAAATAATAGCCAGAATAATCTAAATAATACAAATTATGAAGCCTCATCTCAAACATTCAGAGAAATGGAGATTTATTCTTTATAAATAATTTTGATATTTCGAACTGTTGTACTCATCTTTATTGTGTAGAAATACAACACACTGGTCACTGTAACCTCGGACTCTGTTCAGATGTTTTTTTCGTTGTTTTTTTGTTTTTTTTAATTACCGTAAAATAAGTCATTTATTATGTTGAGATTATCTTCATTTTTTATGTATCGGATGCGTACCGAAATTTATATACTTATATGGAAGCGCGTGGTGTAATGGTTAAAGTCATGGAAAATGGAATCGTTGCCCCGAGTTCAAATCCTGTACGTGGTAATTGCATTTCACTTAACGCTAATACACTTGGGAAAGGTATGAATCCTACTCTCTTTCCAACTATGGGTAAATAGTAGTACAGACTGGGTCTTTAACCTTGGTTAGGCAACTGGTATAGAAGGAAAACTGAATTCAAACCTGTTGAACTCCGCTTAAAAAAAATTGACCTTGTGTCACATCCTACTCGTGCGCAGGGGTTAGGTATATATATATATATATATATATATATATATATATATATATATATATACCTACCTACCTACTCGTGCGCAGGGGTTAGGTGTGTATATATATATATATATATATATATATATATATATATATAACGTATGTAATTATTAGATAAGACCTGATGTGAGTAATTTTGATATTTTGGACTGTTCTCATCTGTATTATATATAAACCCAACACTCTGGTCACTTAAAGCTACTGCTCTGTTTAACTGGGTTTTTATGTTACTTACCTTAAAATTAGTCATCCTCAGACGATTACTTATGAATACAAACGTAATTTCAGAAGTGAAATCGTTACCACTAGTTCAAGGAGGATCTACGCAGCAGGAATGCAGTCAGATTTAATCTGATCAGGAACATGAGATGAGACGGTCCCAAAATGCAGCATTGCATATTACTACATATTTACGTCATTTTGAAATTTTTCTTTTGAATAAGGAATATCTTCCATTTTATTTTGTCTATATCTAAGCAGATTTTCTTCATTAAATCAGCTGGAATTTTCAGCTCCGTAACCACGTTTAAATTCATGGGTAATCGTCTGAATATGATGGTAGCATATGCGTATGTATTTATATCTCTTCTATACTTGTTGCTATAACAAGGTTGAAGATCTCAAGCTATACAATTATTTACCCATAGATGCATACCTTTCCCAATGGTATTAGTACTATGTAACATTAATACAGCTTTGTCCAGTATTTGAACTCATGTCGGTGTGTATTTCCTACGATGGTAACCATTACACCATACGCCTCAACTACTCCTATGATCAGAGCAAATATTTTATTATATTTCTTCCTGTATCGGTATTTCACTATGATCTAAGCACAGAGTGCCTCTTAGTGGCAGTTTGGTTCTAACCCTTCCATGTGGTTGTCTTGATTTTTCTGTAAATAGACGTCGGTAGCTCATAATTTATTAGAAACCTCTAATTGGTCTAGAGATAAAATAATTCCCACGTGAGAGTCGACTACTCGTTGGTATATGTAGATATTCTGGTGTAAATTCAAAGAAAGAATCAAAATAATACAAAGAAAGGTTTCATATTTACAGACAGAACATACATTTGACATTAAGAAAGCCACCCTGAGGAAAGGGGCGCTATCTTAGAAATCTTAGAATATTTCGAAAAAAAAAAAATCAAATTTTTACAGAAAGTGTAGAAATCTAAGTGAAACTAATAAACAAACAAACAAACAAGAAAGGTCTCATTCATCGAGACAATCTTGAAAAATAACAAACTTAGTGTATGATGTTTTTAGACCCGAGGGCGGATGCCGAATTTTTAATGGCATTTTATATCATAAAATATAAATAGATAGATAAAACATCTCTATCATATAGCATCACCTAATAGAAACAAACATTACTGACTTGCAAATATGAAAAAAATAATTATTTAGATTAATATTTTTGAATTAGGCACTTTTAAAAATGTATATGGTTGAACTTACAAAAATAGCATTTGAATCACATCAATAGCTGATCTAGTTTAAACCTACAGCAGATATACGTAGTTTCCTATATATATATATATATATATATATATATATATATATATATATATATGAAAAAAGTGAATGGAAGTGAATCCGAGAGTATGAAATTAATATTTAGAAAAAACAAACACATGATGTTAAAATGAACTAGAACGTTTCATCTGTACCACTTTCGTCTTATAACGGTCCACTCATATACACACATCGCTCTTGATGAAGACTACTTCAATAAAGGGTCGAAACAGATTTCTGTCAGCGAATTTTAACATCATGTGTTTGTTTTTTCTAAATATTAATTTCATATATATATATATATATATATATATCTTATTATAATGGAGATTGTGTGTTTTTCTGTCTGTAACCAAAACTATATTACTACTCAAGTCACAATTTCCTTAGTTATTGACATCACATTCACCATATTAATTTTTTTTAAATCTCGATTATTAATAAAATTGTTGTACATTATTAATACTGTTAACCATATCTACATATTAGCAACATGCAATTATATTTATATATACAACAAAATAGCGGTTTATTGTGTGAACGGGAAAGCTAATTTGCATATTGATATTAAAAATGTGATTTTATTAAATATGTGCTTAGTATTATTGATTTTTAAATGTTTGGATTTATTTTAATGAATATAAGCAAAAATCTCTTCAATGAATCTTAAATGAAATCGATTAACAAGAAAAGATAACTGTCATTTTATTCTTTACTTCCTCTTTTAATTAAATACTTAAATTAGAAAAAAATAACAATGAAAGATGAGAGTGATGGAAGAGTAAGTTTCAGTTGTTCTATTTTTCTATTATACCTCCCTCTGTTCAAATAATTTTATCTGCATTCTTATTTAGTTTTATTAGCCTTTCTAATTTAATACAATACTTTATTACATTAAAACTTAGATACTTGCACCCGGAGGGTGCATATATTTGCTAGTATATATAATTGTCACTTTAATTTTATTGTTGCAGGGGCATTAGTATATCATCTGAAAATGCACGATATATCAAAAACATAGTGCAATAATAATAGTAGAAATAGTAAGAGTAGTCTATCCACAGGTTCTACTAGTCAAAATATATTCTACAAAATTTACTTGTTTGGCACTGTTACAAATATTTATCAGTACTTTTCCTTTTTTTCAGTTTCACTTTTAAACTGTTTTGTATTAGAAAGGCAATACCAATATTGTGATATTAGCGTCCTTTATTTTCATTTTATGGGATCTTATTTATTTTACTTTATTGTGTGATCATTTTGAATTAAACTGAAAGCATGTTGTTATTCTCTACACTAGGTCCCCCTAATAATAATCTAAACGCCTTAGAGAACAAGTTAAATTAACTCTTCTGATTGGTTAATTAAAGTTTTGGGTTTGATTCCGATTCACACATCTCCTCTTTAATATTTGCGCAAAGTTGTTTTTCCTCGACTTAATGTTATCAACACATGAAGAGATTTTGTAATCAGAAAGAGACAATCAATCAATCTGCCTTGACGAATGTTCAGAATTCTGATCATTACTTCATCGTATGTGGCTTTGCATTTAAATTCATCCCATGTGATTTATATAATTTGTCCGCTTCTGTTTTCATATGAATAATGGTCTCTCTCTCTCTCTTAAAAATGTAGGAATGTTAATATCATTAGATATGTTTATATTTAATCTAATGGGTGTTGAATTTTATGCAGTAATTATTGGGTTTCGGTAAAACCAGTATTGCAAACCCTGGGTTGGTTTGTTTTGTTTAACGGCATATCAAACTCAGTGGGTCATTTAATGCCGACAAAGTTTTGAAATAAATTCATTCTTAATGGATACTCGTTTTTTTATAAACACATTTTTCCATTTAACCCATGGATGTGACTAACCGGTAGTACCACTCCTCCTAGTTCGGGAACGAATAGAAACACAAACGTTTGAAAATACGGGACCGAAAAGAAAAAAAAAGACTGTATGGTTGGTAGATTGGTTGGATTTTACGCTGTACAATTTGGGTTATTTTATACCGCAGGCGCTTTGTTTTATCAATTCTTGATAGGGCTTCATTTTTTTTTTTCAAACAATTATTTTTAAACTCATTTTTCTATTCAACGCATAGATGGGACCCTAACAGGTACTACCAGTGAAGGTCAGTAATGGAGATACAGGGCTCCATAATTGGAAGCTCACCTCAGATCGAGTTTAACATCTTTTTATGTAAAAGTATAATCTTGATTTAACTATTACTCTTTTTTTTTTGTTTCACATTTCCGTTACGTTAAATTAAAACAGATTATCATTATCGCTTCCGCCCGCTCACCCAATCTATTTTCTCCTACTCTTTTTTTCTTTCTTATTATATTCTGTGTAACATGGCATTTTTCTTTCCTTTCTTTATAATAAAATTGGAATGTTTCATTCTTTACTTTCATTCTTTAGGTGACGATACTCATAAGAAAGTAAGAATTCGGCGGATAAACAACAGATGATCATCAGGATTTACATCTTTACATATTATCTTGGACGATTTGAACGGTCTCATTTTTAACCATATGGTATTGCAAGTTGAAAAATATCTTACAATTAAGGAACATGAGTATTAATATATAGATGGGAAGAAAAGATTTGGTTTGCATTGAATAGAGCGTTTGTGAGGTTGAACCGCACATCCCCATATTCCCTTCTCTGTATGTTTCTCCGCTTGTTGATCGATTTAGACGATCACATTGTTAACCAAAGTGTGTTGCAAGATGAGAATAATCGTACAATTAAGGAAAAATAGTAAGGATATATAGTTTAGTCCAATTTGTCATGTAGCTTAATGTTATTCTAAGGCCACCACTTTTGAAGTATTTATTTAAAAAAATGTTAAGTTTATATTTAAAGAGGTGAATTCTTCCTTGAATTTTCATGCAAAATGGATATGATTACTCAAACAGATACTGCCACTCTAGGTCAGAGTGGAACTGGGAGTACTGGTCATTATCTAGTGCTGCACAACCCCCAGAGCTCAAGAACTCGAACCTCATGATTAGATGCAGCTTAATATCATACTAAAGTCACGATTTTTAAGTTTTTTTTTTATTTATATTTAAAGAGGTGAATTCTTCCTTGAATTTTTTAAAATACGAAATGGATATTATAATAGATTAGACCAATATTTCATATGTGTTGCCACCAAGTATCATTTCTATTTAAAAAAACAAAAAAAAACAATTGGAAATTCTTCTTTGAAAAAGAAAATCGAACAAATAACACTGGCACAATGTTTTCCTATAAGCAAACTGTAGACTATTTCAGGAATCAGATAGGCATATGTGTAGAATTGACAGAAGCAATATGCGCTTAATCGCAAAATCAAACAGTTTTTTCGGAAAGTGACAAATGATTGCGATTAAAAGGAGCCAAACAACAGGAGTTGTTGATTAAAGATGCATTGTTTGTGAATACTTCTAGGAGAAGAACTCTGCAGGTGTGCGCTAGTCAAAGTGTATATATTGGTAGATATTAAAGCCTTGCAGGGACGTTTAATTGATTTTCACAGGGAGAGAGAGAAAGAGAAACGTATGTATATTTAATCAATTCAAAACCAATCAGGCTTGATTTATTGGTATATTTTAATCTTCAATTTGACTTATTTTACCTGAACGTTTCGGTTATTTCAATATTGTTTCCTCGAGTTTCAGTGAACAGTGTGGAAAATTAAAGTAGTAATTATATAGAAAGAGACGGTGACACACAGACTCCCCGATGCAAACACATACAGGCATACACACTCATCCACTTTGTCTCACACACACATACACACACACACGTATTCGCAAAGATGTGGGTTTTTAGGTGCATATATCCTGTTACTATTCTTCGACATATGATTGAATACACAACCACACACTATATATATATATATATATATATATATATATATATATATATATATATGTGTGTGTGTGTGTGTGTGTGTTTAAAAATCATTATGTTTATCTTTTCCCTATATTTTATTTGTTTGTTTTTTTTTTCATTTTCTTTCTTTTATTAAACTAATACTTTTGACAGAGGTAGGATTTTCAGTCAGAATTTTGCCCCGATGAACGAATAAGCGAAACATTAGTTGGTAGTACCTAATTAAGTATTATATATATATATATATATATATATCAGGATACTTGGTATCAATAATGATTATATGGAGAGCCTTTTAGGTAAAACGCAAGGGAAAGTCTGTATAATTTCTCTTGTGTTTTTCCACGACCGTTAGTTTAATTTAAGCTATATTTATTTGTATCAATGGAATAGGCTGCCTATTAATGTATATAACAGGATACTTGGTGTTACTAATGATTTTATTACAGGCAAGTGAAAGTCTTTCCATCATTTTCCCTGTGTTTTTTCCACGACCGTTAGTTACAATTTTAGTTACACTTATCGTTTATAATCAATAGACAACCTATCAATTATTTAACACTGTTTTTATGCAATCAATAACTGAATTGCTCAACATGTCACTGCTATTATGGCCATTACGAGACGGGAGATGGAGAGGCTCCCTCCGATCAATTGGCTGTTCACATAAAGCCCTAGTACCCATATGATTGTCTCGGTCCTATTGCTCCGAAACTTTTTAAAATATATATATATATTTACCAACCCCTCCGCATGAGCAGGATGCGACACAAGGTCAATTTTTTAAGCGAAGTTCAACAGGTTTGAATTCAGAGTTTTCCATCTCCTAGACCGGTTGCCTAACCAAGGTCAAAGAGCCCAGACTGCCCAACTAGTTATACATAGCTGGAGGGAGAGTAGGATTCATACCTTTCCCAAGGGTATTAGCGCTAAGTGAAATGCAATTACCACGTCTAGGATTTAAACTCTCGGCGACAAGTCCATTTCCCATGACTTTGACCATTACATCACACGCTTCCATATTTCCATATTTTTATAATATATGCGCTAGGGAGTGGCTGAGATTACTAATGTTGTGTGTATGACGTCAACATGCATCAAATGGTGAAGTTCGAGCTCTGGAGAGTGTGGGGAATTCCTTTATCGTCATTAGTCCTAGATCTACCCTGATCAGTTTTAAAAATGTTAGGGTGCCATCTATGGGTGAAATAGAAGAAAATGAGTTTTAAACACGTGTTTTGAATAGAAATTGAGTTTGAAAAATGTCGAATACCCATTAAGAATAAATAAAACAAAACGTCTTCGGCAAAAAATAATCCAAGAGAGGTTGACATGATGAAAAATCTTACGAACCAACTAAGTTTGTGCTATGAGCAATACAATGTGTCCAATCTGTTTTCTTTAATGTTTTGAATATGAATCTTACTTTTATTCTTGTAGTCAATGTACATTGGATATGTAGAATACTCGCTGAAATATATTCAATGCTAATATTGAAAATTCTCTATGTACTCACGATATTTTCTCCAACACAAGAAACGATTTCTAATGGATAAGTTGGATAACACTTAGAGGACGAATGAGGGAGTAATGGCACTGCCATTAAGTTGTGATAGAAGAAAGGACGATGCCTTACCTATGCATAATGGATTCAAATGCAGTCAGTACTGAAATACGAACCTAATTGTTGCATATTTTCCCCATAGGAGCAGCAGCAGCAGACATTTCTCTGTCACTAGATGGGAAAACATTAATGACTGTACTGGAAATTCTCTTCAATAACTGCCACTCGTTGTTATCAAGAGTTACAGAACCAGTTAGAAATGTTTTTAAAATCATTCCAGTAGTGACAACCGGGGTTAGTATTGATTATAAGGAGAGCCTTTAATGCCAAACGCGTGTCAAAGCCTGTCTATCATTTCTCCTGTGTTTCTCCATGACCGTTAGTTTGAATTTAAGCTACACTTATTGTACCTATTTAATAGGCTGTACACACACACATATATATATATATATATATATATATATATATATGAAAGTACGCAAACAGTTTATTTGATATGGCTATGCCGACACTTTTTGGGAGAATATGTGCTTAATTGAAGTCATGCCTAATTTGAAAATTAATTAGTTGATAATTAATGAATTAGGCGAATATATCTGTTCAAATGTGAAGCGTAAACAAATCGAGAAAAAGTCATTCTCTGTATGTACATTTCCGCCTATTATGCCTCTTTGTGTGTGATTCGAACCGTAACTGCCTGGCTGACCGTCGGGGATTCTAACCGTTGCACTAGCTGGTCTTACCAGATTTCTCGCTTTGTTTATAGACTGATATATACTACATTTTTTGAAACTTGCTACACGACAGTATAAAAGTACGCAAACAATTTGAAAAAATGTAGGAAATTAGGTATGACTTCAATTAAGCACATTTTCTCTCCCCCCCCCCCGTCCCAAAAATATATATATGTATATGTGTGTAACTAGGTTAGTTGATGTTAGTAAGGATTTTAAGGAAGGTAGCTAAAGTCAAACGCAAGTCAATCTCTTTACATCATTTTTACAGAAGAGTGTTCCCACGGCCGTTAGTTACAATTTAAGCTACATTTATCATACATGAACAATAGACTACCTATTAGTAATTTAACACTTTTTATGCAGTGAATAACTAAATTGCTCTTCATGCCACTGTCAACCCTATTGCCCTCATTACAAGCCCCAAGCCCTTTTTATCATATGGGTGCTAGAAGGCGGTGGCTGAAGGTCATCATATCCCGGGAATGACGTTAAACTATCTGATGGTGAGGTTCCAGTTCTGGAGGTTTGAAAGAATTTGGAGCACCCCTTCATCACCATTGCTCCTTGGTCCACTCTGACCTTGAGTGATAGTACCTGTTGAGGTCCCATCTATTGGTTAAATAGAACAATTTCTTTATTAAAAAAATTGAGTTTCCATTAACAATGAATTCATACCAAGATTTTTAAAAATCGCATTCTGGCCTACGGCTTAATTATAGCTGGAGGGAGAATAATTGGATTCTTTAAATTCCAAAGGACATTACAGCTATGTGGAATGTAAAGTGTAATCCATTAACCTGTCCACCAGTTAATTTTACTATGAGATAAAAGTCGTTATTTACTCAAGGGCTTTAATGAGATGTTTCAAAATCAAGGACTCAAAAGGACATTAAATGACCCATTGAGGCTGATATGCCGTAAAACAAGTCAAGTCAAGCCACTCGTTATTAAAAGTTAAGGAACCGGTTAGTAAAAAAATATCTTAGTTATTTTCACTTTTCCCGCCAGGAAAATGTAGTAATGAAAGACGAGAGTGATGGAAGAGTAAGTTTCTGTTGAGATTTTTTGATATAAGGCGTGTGTTAAATGCCCACTCCTATTTATAGACTCAGCAATAATCATGTAATCAACTTCTTGGCCAATCACTGGCAGTACTCTGCTGCTGATATTGTTATTTATATCGGCTGTTCTGATCTTAGATACTCACAATGCTTTGAACCTTCGTGGAAAACGGAACATAGGATTATATCAGTGGACCTTTTGACACTACGTAGGATTCCATAACGCAGGACTTATTCACTTACCAAAGGATTCTATAGTTCAGGACTTACTTACGTAAGTAAGTCCATTTCAACTGACCAAGGATGGCGGTCAGAAACTTAACAATTTCAGTTCTATTTTTTTTTATTATAGATCCCTCTGTTTCAAATCTTTATCTGAATTCTTATTTAGTTTCCTTAGCCTTTCTAATTTATTATAATATTTTATTAGATTAAAACTTAAATACTTGCAGCCGGAGGAGGGTGGATATATTTGCTAGTTAAAGGTAATGACTGTTCTGGAAGTTCTGTTCAATTACTGCCACTCGTTGTTACTAAGAGTTAAAGAACCAGTTAGTAAAAAAGAAAAAATATCTTAGTTATTTGCACTTTTCCCACCAGGAAAATGTAGTAATAAAAGACGAGAGTGATGGAAGGGTAAGTTTCAGTTGTTCTATTTTTTATTATAGATGCCTCTGTTTCAAATCTGTTTATCTGAATTCTTATTTAGTTTCATTAGCCTTTCTAATTTAATGTTTTATTAGATTAAAACTTAAATACTTGCACCCGGAGGAGGGTGCATATATTTGCTAGTTAAAGGTAATGACTGTTCTTGAAGTTCTGTTCAATTACTCCCACTCGTTGTTACCAAGAGTTAAAGAACCAGTTAGTAAAAAATAAAAAAATAACTTAGTTATTTGCACTTTTCCCGTCAAAATCGATCAATGATTTCTCATCAATTATATTTTAGCGGGAAAACTTTTAATCAGATTGACGTTTTTTTCTTTTCTTTTTAAAAAAAATCTTATTGACGACTAAAAATTCTATTGAATTAAACAAGTACACATGAACAATGAGTAAATTAGTTTAAGTGCGAGTCCCATAAAACCAACACGAGACTCTATTCATTTATTTCTTTTCAATAATAAGAATATTTTGCCCGGCAATTCGTCGTAGTGCTAGAATTCGATTAAATTTTATAGAGCAACAATTAACAATGAATGTCGAAAATTGCTCAGTGTTTTTGTTTTTCAGCATATCATTGTAGCTGAAGGCTGACAGTTATAACATTTTTCAATTGAAGTCATTTTGTGAACTCATAATTATGACTTTAATTAGGATCTAAATGAAATACATGCTGCAACCTTTCAGAAAAAGGAGAAAAAATACATCTCTCTTAATAATGTGGTATTTTTATCAAATGGATTTTTATAGTTTGATAAAATAGTAGACTATATAAATGAGGTAAGAAATGAATAATGATAAAGTTTGGATATAAAAATCTATGTTAAAAAAAGAAATAAATTGTAAGAGTAACTATTATTATTAATTATTCGTCAGTATTTTTCGAAGTACTACTTTTTTTCTTTAGCGTGACGTTTATTGTTATAGGAAAAAGAAATCAGCGTCCCGAGTTCATGTCTTGAACGAAGAAGTTTGCTTTCACTTTCACATACGAAACGCATACACGGACAATTTGGAATAATACTAAGACATTACAAACAAAAGAAACTTACACTAAATAGAGGAGGGTCAATTCGATATAGCCAATGCAGTAAAGTCAGCCTGGTTATTATTCAGCTTGTTAATCTACTTTAATCGTTGGTTATTTTATGGCTATGAACCAGTCCATCTGGTATAGTGCTGAAGGAGTGTTAGCTACTCTACAACACATACATACACAGACACACACTCATGAAGAATAAGACATTATTAAACAAAACATACACACAATCACAAACTACAATAGAATCGGCAGATTTTATTAACAGTCAACATCTCCTTTAAGGAATTCATGCTTTCAGAAAACCTCTAACGAAGAGATTTTTTATTCCGAAATATAAAGAGAATATATCAAAAGTAAATGGATAACATCATAGTTACATCATTTTTCTCTCTACCTTGCATTGTGACATGCTTCAAAACCAACCGCCAAACCAATATACACATAATCCTTCAAGCTTTTTTTTCATAATTAATACTTTATTTGTGTTCTACATTAATCCTAATAAGATGTTTATACATTACTACAGATTCACATTATATAATAGATATTACAACCTTCATCTATTATCCTTTACGTTTTACCCGATATCTAATACCATTTACACATCACCCCTTAATTTTACCTTTTTATTTTTCTATTCATACATTCCCTGTAAATGACAGCCATTAACAAAAAAAGTTACAATCTTATGAGTGATTAAGCCACTTTATATTTAGATTGATAACTTTTGCAAGTGATAATCTTCAACTCCTAGTTAAACGGTAACGTTAGCTTTATTGCAAATCAATCTACGCAACTGAATTTTAACGATTTTTTTTTATATCAGCCGGAAAGCAACACAGTTTATCCTCTTTTTGCTAGCTCAAAACCAGAAAGATTTCTTTTGCGTCTAAGGTGGAACCACGCATGCTATAGTTATAAGCAAAATTCAAAATCGCTAATGCGATTTTCAAACCAAGTGATGGTTTGAAATCATTTGGGCGGGAAATTGTCAGTAACCAACCACCGTTGACTTCATGTCCACACTACCGTAACACACATTATATATATATATATATATATATATATATAAACATTTATAGGCAACCAGTCAAGAAAAACTATGAATTCAAATCAGCATACTCGGTTTAAATTTAGTCTTGAGTCACATCTAGCCCTTCGTTTGGGAAATATATGCCCTAATACCTATATGATAGTCTCAACCCTATGCCTCTTATTGCCAACACCAAACTTCTTATCAGATATGCTAGATAGCGGTGGCTGAGGGTATTAGTGTCCTGAGTATAACGTTAAACTTTATATGATGGTGAAGTTTCAATTCTGGGATTTTGGGGGAAGCTTGAGTACTACTTCATCAGCATTACCCTCATGTCCCTCTGACCCGGAATGGTAGTACGTGTTAGGGTCCCATTTATGGGTTAAATAGGAAAATGTTTTAGAAATGAGTTAAAAGAAAGTGAATACCCATCAAGATTGAATAAAACAAAACGTTTGGGCATAAAATGACTCAACGTTGTTTTATGGTATAGCAAACATTTTCCCGTCATTTAATGCCAAATAAAAGTCATTTTGATATTAGGTTTCTTACAGTACCTTATTTTTCATAAATTTCACCCATCTAAGTATTGAACAGGTTCATTGCTGCCTAACTTGGAAGGAACCGGTTCTTCCAAAGTTACTTGACCGTAAGCTGACTCAACAAGGGTTGACATATTTCTCTGAAATTTTTTTAGATGAGGCTTGATAATTAATATTATTTGGATTATTCGGGCTATTGTATTCATCTTCATTGTTATCAGTACAACGTTTTGGCCGGTGTTCCCTCCTGTCCTTCAGGTATTTCTTGTCGAACTCGGGAAACTTGTTTTCGAAATCGGAAGCCATCGCAGAACTTTAAACCCAACTCTTTATTTGATCCACTGGTTATCCTGTTCATATTCCACTAACCATAGCTGGGGTACAAGTGTTAAGCTGTGTTAATTATAATTCTATGTTACTGTCACACTTGACCAGGAAGGAATCCGCAGCCTAGAGATAACTGTCATTTAAAACTTTCTTAACCGAAAGGCTTTATCCACTACATAGTGTAGTGGATAAAGCCTTTCGGTTAAGAAAGTTTTAAATGACAGTTATCTCTAGGCTGCGGGTTACTTCCTGGTCAAGTTTCTTCCGACAAGAAATATCTGAAGAAGGCCGGAGGGCACTTCGTCCAAAACGTTGTACAAATAACACTAAAGATAAGGACAATAGTCCGAATAATCCAAATAATCCTAAGATTTGACATGCTGTAAAATCCAACTAACCATGTAAAACCATTATATTTATTGAATATTCAGATTAAATTGATAAAAACAAACTGAAGCTGCAATGGACATGAAGAAAGAACATCTCAGTTATTCAACTAAATTAATCTATGAGAAATTAGAAATGGCATATTTCATAATTTGAAAACAACAATTTCAACTGTAAAAATCAAAGAAGTTTTAAATCAGTTTGAAAGTTTTCGGATTAATCACATTTAATGTTTTAGTCGTGGAGAGAAAACAAAACAATAATTGAAAGTCAGTAAAAATTTATAGTTTTTGTCTATATTGTGATCAATAGATTTTTATCTTAAAACAGAAATTCCCATGAATTTACAAATGAAACAAACTTATTTTAATATGATTTATTCGACAGTAGAAAAAGGAAAAATATAAGGAAATATTGATAAAGAAAACTTTTTTAAAAGACACATAAACATGAGTATATATATATATATATATATATATCAGTTAAGCTAGCATGGATACCAGGATACGGATAGTTTCAGGTCTATACGATGTTCTACTGAAGATCATGTAGGCACGAAACTGTCTGAAAGCAGGTGATGACTCTATGACTGCACTAACTTTAACTTAAATATAAATGCTCTATTGGACTCCGCCTAGAAATTTAGTACTCATGATCTCTCTCTCTCATATATATATATATATATATTAGTTGGGATAGCGTGAACCTGAAATCAACGGTGCTAGTTTCTCGACTATGCGATTCTCAAGCAACGTTAACTTCGTGTCCACGGTACATTAAACTAAGTATACATGGGATATGTAGCACTATTTACTTATATATATATATATATATATATATATATATATATATATATATATATCTCCGTAAGTTGGAATTAGGATGATCCTAAGTTGAACCTTTTTCCAAAAACGGAATGTTAGTCTTGTTTACGTCCAAGCTGACTGGTTGATGTTCAATATTATTAATCAGAGAAATATATTGGTAAAGAAAAAGGACTAATAATCGGCCATTTTTACCATAAAATGGACACTTTTTAAGCCATTTTCTTTAACACACACACATATATATGTTAAAGGGGAAAATATATATGAATGACTTATTTTATCATATTTACAAAAGGTGTAACAATGCTATTGAGAGAAAAGGTGACTATGTGGAGAAATAGGGATGTGATCCACAGAGGACCAGCTTCAATTTGATGTATGACACATGTTCCTGTGTTGATAATTATACATGACTTAAACAAAATGGAATTACTTTTTGACTGAAGTTCGTAAGTTGTAATTATTTCTATAATTTATTTTTATAAGTATTTAATAAGGATTTCGACTATAATACGATATTCAAAGTTAAAACAACAAAATGGCACTACTTTTTTTATTCCCCCTCGGTGTTGTTCTTCTACGGGGATGGCTTTAGCCAAAATAACCCATGTTGGTTGATATGCCATTAAACAAAGAAACCAAACCAAATATTTCTCAAGTCAAAAACTGAAGATAACTTCCCAGCAGATACACAGATTTTATATCTAAAAATATATGGACATAAAATAAGGGATCAATTTTGTATGATAAAGTTATAAACTGATCCCCCATTTCTTGTTCACATTGGATTCTATACATTTCTCTAGTTGAAGAGGGATGAAGATAACTTCCCAAAACATACCAGCAGATACACAGGTTTTATATCTAAAAATATGTGGGCATAAAGTAAGGGATTAATTTTGTATGATAACCAAGTTATAAACTGATCCCCCATTTCTTGTTCACATTGGATTCTATACATTTCTCTAGTTGAAGAGTAATTCATCAAATGTGATTCTGAATTGCTAATATCATGCTTCAACTATTTAAAAAAATGAATATTGTGCAATCATACACAATGAAAAATATGTTCGTGAAATATTACAGCAACAACAAAACAGTACATGAATTCGCACCGAAATATATGAGGGCTATTCAATAAAATCAAGTTAAAAAAGCATTTTATGATATTAGGGCCATTCAATAGTTATGATGTTAAACACATTTTCCTGATTATTTCCATGAATATAGAATGCTGCATTCGCCAGCTGAAAAGCCGGAAAAATAAGAATGAATATACATCCAAATCTGCGTGGCTGCTTTTTCATTAGAAACGAAGATGTCAGTTGATAAAGTTTGTTTCCTTAACGAAGCCAACAATCGGGCGGAATAGATAAACATTCACGGGTTTCTTTCAGCAAAGAAAATGCTTTCATATAAAAGTTTTCTTATCAATGATGAGAAATGAATAAACAAGTTATCGATATTCATTCGAGTAAATGAAATTAGGAAGAATTAAATGTTATCATTAGAGATGTTTTGTTAAGGCGTATTTGTCAGGGCACAATACCAAAATGTCGATACGAGGAATAGCCTAGATGTTTTCAAAAAGAAGAACGATGACCTATTTTATTTGTGAGAAGAATGAGGCCTATGTAAGTATGTGTTGGCAGGTGGTGTACTGGTCAGCGTCGTAGAAAATGGACTTGTGTATCCGGATTTAAATCCTGGACGAGGCCGTATACATTTAATATAGCCGCAATACCCTTGGGAAATGTACATATCAAACTGCTCTCCCTCCAGCCATGGGTAATTAGTTGGATAGACTGGGCACTTTAACCCAGGATAGGTAACAATTCTAGCGGAGAGAAACTTAAACTGAGTTGAATGGATTTGAATTTTAAGAGATATACCCTGTGCTACATCAAACTCGTATGTATAATAGTATAACATATCCTGGGTACAATCGATAATTGAACACCGACATAAAGCCAAATATAATCAAGCAAATATATATATATATATATATATATATATATATATATATATATAATCATTGAGTCTGCATTACTGAAACGGTTGTTAACATAACGGTATACTTAACTAGAATGAATCTAAAATACTAATATGATAAAACTCGAATGGATGTACGTCATAATTTCGAAGGTACTGTTTGTATCTTTAATTCCAAGAAATGTATTGAAATCTAATTATATTAAAAGTATATTTTCAGTATATTTAACATTCAGAACCACGAAATATAAGGAGGGGCATGTATTGTTGTATTGATACGAAATCAATGTAATCATGCTTAAAGCCAAGCAATTACAGGCATCATCTCTGTTTGCTCAAATATATATATATATATATATATATATATATATATATATATATATATATATATATATAGTGATCATAAATAAATCTGATTAATGACCTATATTGTTTTTTTTATTAATATTAAAAATAGTAACTGTTAATACAAAATATTTTTTATAATTTTTTATACTGTTATAGTTGTATATGCCGACTACTGGACTTCAATAAAACCACAGACACGCGTATATAAAAATATGACCAGTTTTTATTTTCGTCCGTGTGTGGGTGGTGAGGGGCGCGAGTGTTCGCAATGCAATGCCCGAGCGGTTGGTAAGGGCGGCACGAGTGTTCACAATGGAAAATGCCCAAGGGGGTTGAGAGGCGACGAGGTTGGCTGCTCGCTGGGGACTGACTGACATCCTTCATCCGCTAGCCTTTATATACAATAAATATGCCCACGAATTTTTATCTTTTGATCTGATAAGACATTTTTCTTTAAATCTTGTTTGTTTTGAATTTTAAGTTTTCTATTATCTTCCTATTAATTTATTGTAGCACAATGGTTAATCCCCTCTTGTAAAATAATAGATGGATAAACCTAAAATTATATATAAGAGTGGAAAGTAACTAAAATTTTGGGATGACGAAAGTTAGGCCACATATCAATCACTGATTGGTCAATGGATGCCAACAGGTGTAGAAGGGAAAAGTTAGAGAAAGACTGAAGAGTGGACACAGTCTGGGCTGAGCGTTTGAAGATGCAAGATAAGTGTCTGTTCTCCAAGCATTTTACTTAGGATAAAATAAATTAGCCCAGAAAAAAACATCAAAAACAAAACAAAACAAGAACGTCTTGTGTTTGTTATTAAAAACTAAGCAAGATACAAGCCGGGACATTCTCAAGAGATTTTCAACTTCCAGACTCCTCGAAGAACATCGAGAATACCATTCAGCCTAACAACAGACAAAAACAGACCCAGATACTCCGATCCCGAATAGCAGAAACGAACTCTTTTCCAAATGTATCCTACCACATTTACACACTGACAGAAAAAATAAGATGGATTATTTTTAAAATCTTATACTTGGGATTTATTTCCAACATGTATCATTACATTATGCGAAACAGATCGACAATTATATTTTTTATTTTATTTGTTTTGTAGCGAGAATAATATCCAGCTTAACAATGGATCCATCAAAGGACATAGATAGACCCAGCCCCTCCGATCAAAAATATCAATGACTCAACCAGAGTCAACCAATAGTGGAATGGTAAGAAGATAAGTATACAATTATTACTTATACAACAAACTCATTTCCAAATGAATCCCACAATGTTTCACAATGACAGGAAATATAAGGTGTATGTTGTTCAAGATCTTATTCAGGGATTTATCTCCAAGTTGTATTATTACAGTATGTGTTGGTTGAAATAGTATTAGACCATATTATTTTTCTTATATTTGTTTTGTTTAAATAGAATAGAAAATTGGACTACAGCTGTAATAGTTGAGTAGGATTTTCTCCTTAAGACAACAATTACTGCGTACAGGTTGAATCGGCACAAAAATTGGAATAGTTCCGAACAACATTAAGCAGGTACTCAATACAGAATTACAATTTTCAGCTGCAGGGTTAGAAGAATTTTTTTATTCATTTTTATTTTCATTCTTATTAAGACAAGCTTATTTCTTTGCTTGGTCTTAAAACAGACCAGGCTAAAGAAAATAAATAACACTGGGATCAATACTATCAAGCGAAAAGTATGTGAGAAATAAACATAAAATCGAAGAGAAAATTGAGAATAAAATAAGAAGGATTTAGAATTGTGCATGGGGCATCTCACAGCAGAATAAAACCGGTGCCATCTACACCGTATCTTGCCCTGAATGCTAGATTAGAAATTCTTAAAACTTGTCTTATGGATATGATTCTTGTATACAATGAAGGATCAAATGTTTTCAACAATTTTGAAGGATTAGATCAGTGAAGAAAGCTACATTACTTCTTTAATAAATTTGGACAAAGAAAGGAAAAACACGAAAGGATAAGACATACATTAATTTTAGTCAATAAGTGGTTTTCATATTTAAACTAGCAGGACCGTTGGATATACAACATTATGAGAATTTAATTATTACAACATTTGATATCTTTTGATCTGCTTTTTAAGATGAGGTTTGATAATTTGTATTATTTAGATTATTCGAATTATTCAGGCTAAAGATATGAGTCTTGTATATAACGCTTGATCAATTCGTTTCAACAGTTCTGAATGATTATGTCAGTGAATAAAGATGTATTCTTTCTCGAATAGATTTGAATTTGATTTGAAGATCCCATAAGTAAGAAACTGACGGTTATCAAACGCAATTGACTCTCACTACGAGATATATATATATATATATATATATATATATATATAGTAGTCCTTTGTTAGTATTGGAGAATTGAAAATAAAGTTCTCGATTACGTGTGTAAGAGCTGCATTTATTGATTTATTATAATGTACAATACATTTAAGGTATCATTGTTATCACCATGTTAAACGCCTGTTTAAGAGATACTGTAAGTATTTCTAAAACAGGCGCCTTGTCTTGATGAAGGGTGGCTAACAGGCTGCCTGGAAACCAGTGGCACCTTAAATTCATTGGACACTAAAGAATAAATAATTATATATAATAGCAAATATATGCACCCTCCGGGTGCAAGTATTTAAGATTTAATATTAAAAAAATCATTAAATTAGAAAGGCTAATGGAACTGAATAAGAATGCAGATAAGATTTGGAACAGAGGGGGTATGATTGAAAAATAGAACAACTTTGAAACTAACTCTTCCATCATTTTCAATTACTCCCGTCTTTCATTGGTAAAGTTTCATAATTTAACTATTTAATTAAAATAGGAAGTAAAGAATAATATTACAGTTATTTCTTATTAATGGATTTCTTTTAAAATTTATCCGAGATTTTTGCTCATATCCCTTAAGATAAAACTAAACAATTAAAAATCAATAATACTAAGCATGTATTTATTAAAACCACATTTTTAAGATCAATATGCAAATTAGCCTTCCCATTCACACTATAATTTGCTATTTTGTTACATATATAAATACAATTGCATGTTATTAGAATGTAGATATGGTCAACAGTCTTAATGATGTAAAACAATTTTATTAATAATTGAGATTTAAATAAAAATAAAATCATGGAGAATGTGATGTAAATAACAAAGGGAATTGTGACTTGTATAATAACAGTTTCGGTTACAGACAGACAAACCCACAATCTCCAATAAGATATATATATATATATATATATATATATATATATAAACAGTATCCAAAAGACAGGTAAGTTGGTGATGATTCTGTTTAGAATTATCTGTCTATCCATAATGCATACCAATGAACACGTATAGATTTATGAAAAGATTATTTCAAATCCCGGGGAGAGCTCAATGTAAGATAATTAAGTTAATTATATACATACCAATATTTACGGTTTCAATAAGAAGGAAAATTTAACAAACGTCATTTGGTTATCATAAATATATTTCGCCCGTTAACTCATTAAATTAACCTCGTTTTGTCAGACAGCCATTACATAATAACCAAGAAAATATACTAGAATTGAGAAAAAGAAAAAAACTTTTTGTTTTACAAAACCACTAGATTTCCGCTTCCTCAAAAAACAACTACATAAAAACGTATATATGATGATAAAAACAAAAATAAAACAATAAAAAACAAATAAAAATGAGAAAATGTTGAATTCAGTGCCACAATATATTCAGTCCTGAATAAATCGTGGAAGCAGCACCCCACGAGGAAACAGCTATATGGCCACCTGCCCCCCCATCTCACAAACCATTCGAGTGAGACGGACAAGACATGCCGGGCACTGCTGGAGAAGCAAGGATGAGCTCATAAGTGACGTTCTCCTGTGGAAGCCAACACACGGACATGCTAGTGTGGGCCGCCCAGCAAGGACCTATATTGACCAACTAAGCAAAGATGCAGGTTGCTGCGCAGAGGACCTCCCGGGGAAAATGAATGATAGGAAAGGTTGGCGAGAGATTGTCATGGATATCCGTGCTAATAGCGCGACATGATGATGATTATATATATATATATATATATATATATATATATATATGTTGCGTTAAACTATTACGATTCTTGTCGGGCGAGTTTTTGTTCGATCCTTTCTGTCTGGCCATCTTTGTAATGTCAGGATGTAACTGGTGTTACAATCCACCAAAGGTTTCTCCACGAGCGCCTTCGTCATGCTTATCTGCCATCTTCAGGTGTGAAACTGATGGAATGTTTCGGTTGTCTCGCTTTTAGAAAGATCAGTATCGTAGGAATTGGTAGTGGGAGGTAGTAGGAATTGGTAGTTGGTTTAAACAAACAATAGCAGTAGAGATTTTTGTAGGAGGTGGGGGGGTCACCAGTTTCTGAGAATGAAAAGGGAATAGTGGAATGAGGATAGGCGGGAAATTATAGGCATTTGAGGACATGTTGACTTGTTTCGAAGTTTATTTTGTTTATGGTGGGTTTTTGTGTTTCATATATTCGATTATTTGAAGTTTTTGTTTGTTTGTTTATTCCTTTGTGTAGAGTAAGCGTATTTCCTGTTAAAATTTTTCCGGTAGGTAGAGGGGGGCATGAATGTGTTTTTAGGTGTTGCATAATGGAGCTAGTATCAGTTAGCTGTAGCGTTAATCTGCGTGGTAATGTGGTCGTCCTGTGGCCAATATACGTGTTATTAACTTTGGAGAGGCAGTCTCCTACTGGACATTTAAATTCATACACGAGATTGGTCTCATTAAGACGAGTAGTTTGCGGGGAGTAGTTGCATGTGACAAGATTTGCGGTTTTAAACTTTTGGTAATAGATAATTAGCATTATATAACTTAATATACCAAATGTGTTGGTAAATCCTCGCGGTGAGAAAAAATAGTTTGATTGTAAAAATGTACTACCAATCATCACCCGGGGAGAAAAAAACATTTGACAAAAAAAAAGAAAAGACCAAGATAATCGCACCAACCAAAAATAATTTATTGGTACAATATTTGGCCAAAAGAAAAAACAATTATATATATATATATTCATACAAAACCGCCAGGAAACTAAAGCTAATAAGTAAAAAGTGCTCAATACCTAAGTAGAGCAATATATATATATATATATATATATATATATATATATATATATATATGAGCTTCGGTTTGTGCGCGTTAAGTGTCCGTGGGTACAACTGTCATGCTGGAGTGTTAGTAAATAACTATATATGTATATAGCATTATACTATCTTGCTAGATTAAATGTCTCTTCATCTTTTTGAGAATAGTGTTAGAGATCGATATTGAACACTATTGATTTTAATATAAACTCAGAAATGAATGCTCAATTGTCCCTGTGTTTTATTATTGTCATACATTTCAACAACCTGTAGTTTTATTGCAGAAAGTAATCAACTCTTGAATTCTACTTGTTTGAAACGTTTAGCTCTATCTACTGAGGTGTTTGTTCTAGACTGATCAAAGAGAATATAATAGATATTTATCACTTAGCAATACAACTGTGACAGTTCTCGAAGTTTGGAAGACGTGCCCATCAGGTAGTAAAGGAGAAAATGGTGGCATTTTAGATTAAAAGAAATATATTTGAAGTTACGCATCACTGCATCGTGCTAAAGCTGCCATCAAACATATTGTTTGTCATCATTATTCAATAGTTCGAGTAACATATTCACGTAAATATGTATAAAGATAAGATATATATATATATATATATATATATATATATATATATATATATATATATATATATATATATAGCTTCAATAGTTATATACCAAGTCGACTATGCATTTAGTTGAATTTCTCAGATCTTCTTATACATTTGTTTTGTACGCTGAATACATTTTTTTTTATCATATATCTCTTATAATAGGGATTCGGTGTGTCTGTAACCGAAACTCCGTCCCTACTTACATTTACAATACCCTTAGAAATTGCGTAATTTTAACAGTGAGTATTTTGTTTATAGTGAAAATCATCAATTCATATACATTTTTTATTATTAATGAAATTTCTACGAAAGTCTGAGTTACATTTGCCTCAAAACGGCACATTTTATTAGTGAGTATAAAATCCCGTCATGTTTCTTATATATCCCTACGAAATAAAGTTTTACAAAATATATGGTGTAGTTAATTTTCATACTGATTTTAACATAACCGGGTTCAAAAAATAATTACTTTGTGTTATTGATATCTAATATTATTGCATTATCTCCAACGTATTAATCCGATAGATTATATAGAAATCGATTAAAATATAATTAAAATAAGTGTAATCATATCTGTCCTTTTTTTTAAATTCATTAGTCTTTCTAATTCAATATATTTCATTACATCAAAATGTAAATACTTACGCCCGTAACTCAACGGTTAAGTTCGTTTGTTTTATTTCAATTTTGTTGAACTCTGACTTTTATAATCAATTATATCATTTCACATACCTAATTATATTAATCAATTAATACATAAATTTGGATTTCAATGCAAAGTCCCCAACTTCAAACATTTCCTAGAAAATCGAACTTTCAAAACACAAATTAAGAACATATAATCTGATCCAAGACCACAAGAGGTGAGTGTCTCTTAGTATTCAGTATCCTAGTTGTAGATCTATGTATGATAAAGATAAACAACATATCACGTCTTCCACCAGAAATCAAAGGGTCACTATATGTAGACGACTTCTCCAAAAATATGACTACCATAGAAAGGAAAATACAATTATGCATCAAGATAACAAAATAGACCACGGAAAATGAATTCACAATCTCAAATAACAAAACAAAATGCATGCACTTCTGCCAAATCTACAAAATCAACGACCACCCTACTTACTGTCCATCGTATCCGATGATGACACCACGCGAATCATTTTCCTCCAATTTAATCGATCTCTGGTTGCGTCTTGCCAACTGCCTATGGGGATATTCAACTCCTTAAGGTTTCTCTTGATGTTGTCTTTGTACCTGAGCTTTGGTCTACCGCTTCTACGTGACCCCTCTCTCATTTGAGAGTACAGAATTTGCTTTGGTAGTCTGTCATCCCCAGGTCTGATTAAGTGGCCAGCCCACCTCAGGTTGCGTTGGACAAGTATTTCATGCATGCCAGGGAGTCTAGTTCTCTTCAGGATGGTCGTGTTTGAAACATGTTGCCACCACCTAACATTTAATATGATGAGCAAGTGACGCATGAAGTAGACATGTGGTCTACGTGCATCTGCTTTGTATATCGTCCAGGATTCTGCACTGTACAGGAGGTTTGAGAGAACTATGGGGGCGGTATAGTGCACATTTATTTTGCAAGGAGATGTCTCTGTTGAACAGGACCTGCCTCTTCAGCCGACCAAATACTTTGGAAAGCATTTGAAATTCAGAGATCAAGCTCTGCATTAAGTCTATTGTTGATGGCAACTGTGGAGTCCAGGTACCTGAGGCTATTTACCTGAGCTAGAATCTGACCTATCCTTATGTCTTCTCCAGTGTCATGTGATGTCGGAGGGGGCCGATACCTAACGTTGGTCTTATTGAGGGTTATTTTCATCTCAAATGCCTTTGCAGAGTCTGTGAATCGTGTGATTATGTCTTCAGTGTCTTGGTGGTTGTGTGCCAGGAAGGCAGTGTCGTCTGCATAGACGAGTTCACGCACCAGGATGTGTTTGGTCTTTCTTGCAGATCTAAATTGTTTGATATTGAACAGGTCTGCCAATGGTCTAGTCTGTACCCATACTCATTGAGTGGAGTTAATGAAGGCATCAGATAAGACCATAGAAAGAAAAATTGAGAACAGGGTGGGTGCAAGGACACACCCCTGTTTCACTCCGCTCCCAACTTCAAATGGCTCTAAGAGTTTCTTCCTTAAACTGACCGATGCCCTCATTTCTGTATGCAAGGCAGATACAAACTTAGTGAAGTGGTCAGGGCACCCTAGTCCCCGTAGGATATCCCATAGTGCTTGTCTGTTCACTGTGTATAAGGCTTTTGTGAAGTCAAAGATCATGTAGAGAGGCATATTATGTTCAACGCATTTCTCATGGAAAACTACCCTACCCTGAAATTAAATAGTACTGAAATACCTATAACGCATGAACATCAATTCCTTGACATTATCCTTGACTGAAAATTGTATTTTGTCCCACATATTAAACAATTAACAATAAAAATGCAATCGAACCATCCGACTATTGAGAACCACAGCTCTCACAGATTGGCGTGCTGACAGAAAAACCTTTATCAAGCTATATGGGTACTTCATAAGATCAAAACTTGATTATGGCTGCTTCATATACGATGCAGCCAGAGAATCCTACCTAAAAAGACTGGAAACCATTCAACATCAAGGATTCCGCCTCACCTTAGGAGCCGTTACTACTTCCCCCGTGGAAAGTCCTATATATAGAAGCAAACGAACCCCTCTCTATTTAAGCCAAACAATATCACTACAGTAACTGCATCAAACTCATTTCCTGACCCTAAAATCCTGCTTACAACTACACTACCAAAACAAAATACAACACCTTGTATCAAAATAACTAAATAAAAAATCACACCTTCTAAATTAAGAATAATCTAAGAAACTAAAATTAACACCAAAATAGTACACCATGCATCATAAATCAACTATCTATAAACTTAGAAATGACTAAACTACCTAAAACAAAAACACGCCCTTTCACTTACCAAGAGAAATTCATTAAAATACCATATAACTTCCCAGATAATTATCACATCAATACAGATGGATCCAAACAAGGAAAAAAGTTTGTTGTGCTGCTATTTCTCAAAGGATAGTGAAATGCATACGAAATGAAGCCTCAATCTACAGCGCAAATACCACAGCGATTGACCTAGCTATGAATATCATAGTAAAATATTTCGAATTTATTATATACACAGACTTTAAATCCGTCCCGCTAGCACTAGAGAGCAAAGACACAATCTCTGATTACCAAGGTACTAAAGGAAATAAATACACTCTCCAAAAATAATAGCACAATATTTACCTGGATACCAAGTCGCGTTGGTATACAAGGAAATGGAGAGAGCAGCCAAAGCTGTAAACAAGTACTTCTGACAGAAATGACTAACACAAAAATCCCATATACAGATTTAAAACCAGCCATCAAAAAATTCATATTTGACAAATGTCAAAAATCATGGGATAATTAGATTTATAAGCTTCATAGGATACAAGAAGTTATTGTTGAGTGGTCGTCAGACCACAGTAAAAAACAGAAAAGAAGTCATACTCACCAGAGTGCGTATAGGGCACACCCACATCACACATTCTCACCTTTTAAAAAGGGAAGACGCCCCAGTATGCCCAATAAGTAAGGTTAAGCTCTATCAAATACATGCTCCTAAATTCCAACAGTCTTAGACAAATCTGCACCAAATACTATTAGACAAAAAACCTAAAAGACCTCTTTAAAATTAGAAAACCAGAAGACATTTAAAATTTTCTAAAAAGAACGAATCTTTTCGACAAGACCTAATAAAACATAACCGAATAACTGAAATCCAGTGTAAAAACATTATATATAACCTATTCTGGCATTACATAACCCATAGAGTTTGGTATGCCGTTAAACAAAACTCAACATTATTTTATAATTCATAAAATAAATAATTTATTTTTGAGTGTATTTGAATCATACTTCAAAAAGGTTTACTAAGATCTGTAAATGTTCTTTTAAAGACAAGTTCTTAAACGAATTTGGTGGAAAGAATTTTGACCGACCTTTGCATTTGCAATAAGCATTTTTTTCTCTCACGTGTTAAATACGAATAAACGTCTTGGACGGCACAATACGCAGTGTGTAAATCAATTTTCCTCTCTGGTCATAACTGATTACTCAAAATAGCTCGAAGCATTTCAAAGTGCTACAAGCGGAAGCAATAAATCCGACTGAAGCTAAGGACCCTCTTGAAACTTATAGTTTCCCTGGAGGACGTTTTCACGCACAACCGATATGTTGGCTTAATCTGCTCCTGTTATAATTCCATTCGGAAGAAAACATGTAACAATAGCCTCTAGCGATATCGAAACATCGTATAAGTAAGTTTTTTTTATTAGTTGATAAAGATGTTCTAGTCATTAGTGTTTGGGATATGCAGGTAAATAGACATATCTATTTATATACGCGTTTACAGTTATCTGAAACTTAGTGAAATGCACCACTAGATCTTTAGACGGTTGTACGCAAAATGGATATATAAACTATAAAGCCATCCCAAAAGTATTCATAACAGTTATTAGTAGTAGATATACCACTCTGTGATAATTTAATTATTACAAAGTTTGATATTTTTAAGAGCTATTGCTAAAATCGTTCAATATGTAAAAAGTATAATAATATTGCTTTAACTCTCTCTCACTCTTTTCTGTTCATCTTTTCCTTATGTTTGATTGTAACAAATTAGCGTTATTGCTTCCGCACGTTCAATCCCTCTCTTTATCTTTCTCCTACCACCTTTCTTGTTATATTTTTATGTGTAGCATGTTATTTTTCGCCTTTCATTCTTTATAATGAAAACACAATTATCCATTATTTAAGCTGAGCTGACGACACTCATAGCAAATAAGAATTCGGCGGATAAGCAACATCAGAAAATCAGGATATACATTTTCGCATTTATCATGGGTGATTCGGTCAGTCTAATTCTTAACCACAGAGTGCGATAAAATGATAACAGTCTTACAATTAAGGAAAACGGATATCACTATATAGATTGCATTTCATCTTGAGTGATCTCATTTTTAACTAGAGTGTGTAGCAAGATGATAACGGTCGTACTATTAAGGAACTCGTGTAATTATATATTGATGTTTATTATTTGAAAGTTCATAAAGTTTCAGAATAAAGTACACATGCTCTGATAATATTTAGACGCTATATATTCAAAAATGCTGTATCTAAAGGATCCCAGACGTATTTACATAAGTTTTACCGGTATTTCATTTTTCAGTAAACATCACTTATTACATAATTCCAGGTATATCCGCTCAGACTCAGAATTTCAATCATAAACTGATTAAACCTTAACTTTCTTTTTTTTTTTTTTTTTTTGTTTCACCTAGGTCCTGTCAGATAATTACCACAAGAAGAACTCCGAAAGAGAATGCATGAATCTTATGAGGAGAGGTTAAAAATATTGTAATTTTCTGGATCAGGTAAACTCATGCTGGAACTGCCGTTGGGTTGTGAATGGAAGACAATCCAGGGTAATCACAATAATTATTTACCTTCTCTTCATTATGACATTCTTGAGATCACTATCGTAATTCTTTTCCTGTGATAATCCTCTGGTGAGACTCAGGTTATTTTGTTAACGATGAATCCGGTTATGATTGCAATTCTAAAAATTTGTACTCACAGAAAACTGTATTTATTATTTGACAGTTAATTTAGAATAGATTAAGAACCTGTCTATTATATTTGTGGGATGGTTATGGTGTTTATTAAATTTCAGGTTTACGGACAATATGTAATAGTAGTTTAAAAACAAGATATGAAAAAAAATATTAAACCATTCAAAATTTGCTTATCAATTTTGTATTGTTACTGATTTTTTTTAGATGAGACTTGATTATTTGGACTATATTCTCCATATTTATACGCCCACCTGCCACATATCACCCAAACCATCCGAGTAAGAAGACAAGACTCGCGGGACACTGCTGGAGAAGCAAGGACGAACTTATAAGTGACGTTCTCCAGTGGAAGCCAGCACATGGGCAAGCCAGTGTGGGCCGACCAACAAAGACGTACATTGACCAGCTCTGTACGGATACAGCATGCTGCATAGAGAACCCCCCGAGCATGATGAGCGATAGGGACGGATGGGGAGAGATTGTCATGGATATCCGTGCCGACAGCGCGACATGATGATGATAGCTATTTACACAACGTTTCTACACAAACGCTGGAGGCTGAAACTTTGTGAAGATAAAGATGAGTACAATAATCCGAATAATCCAAATAATACGCTTTCGTTTTTTTCTTTATTTCCTGACGTTTTTCTTTGTTTAAATTTCTACCAAAACTTTAAAGTTGTTAAAAACTAAGCACTCTGTGACTCAACGTATTCCTCGGTCAATATGTGAGAATTGAATTCGCTTATTTTCGTATTTATCACAAAGTTTAGCTCTAGGCTTTGATATTTGTCGGAGAGGGAAGGTGTTTATCAAAGTGTGAATTTTATAGAGTATATTTTTTGAGTAATAATAGTTTTCAAGCAAGACAGGAATATTTATTTAAAAAAAAAAAAGAATAATAATCAATTTAAAATATACACACTCACTTTATTTTTTCTTTCTTTCCAGATTTTCTTCATTTTTTTGTTTATTCCTGTTTTAGTTTTGTACTAATATTTTAAGATGTTCAAACGTAAGCACGCTGTGACCCAACATATTCTTCAGCCACTATGTGAGAATTGAAATTGCTTGTTCCGTATTTATCTCAACGTTTAGCACATGACTTTTATATTTGTAAGAGGCAGGAGATGTTTATCGATGTGTGAAGTTTATAAACTATATTTTTGGGGTAATAATAGGTTGTAAGCAGCATAAAAATATAAATCTACATATTAGAACTGGTTTTCATTAATAGTCCATCCATTATCATCTTGCAACACCTCCTGGTTAAAAATGAGACTGTCTAAATAGTTAAAAATAAAATGCAAAAATGTTAACTCCGAATATATGCAACGCTCTCCTATATAACGGATGGAGCATTATCTGATGGCATTTACATATATACAGATGTGTGTATTTATTAGGTAAAATCCTCCCCGTTTGTAGATGACGATGTTGGTTTAGTTAAGAAGTCTGACTGATGATGAATAAATCGGGTTTCTATCCCGCCTGGAAGTAACCTGCAAATGTCTAGCCACAATGAAGAGACATGATACATCGAAACACGGTCTCTGTGGATGATTATTATATAATATATATATATTATATATATATATATATATATATATATATATATATATATATATGGAGGATATGTGCTTAATTGAAGTCATATCTAATTTGGAAAATTAATTAGTTAATAATGAATGAATTTAGGCGGGCATATATATTCAAATGTCCGGCTAAACAAATCGAGAAAATGTCAATCCACGTATGTACAATTTGACCTTTTAGGTCTCATCAGCGATGTTATAGACATGGGAGACTGCTCCATGTGCGACTCGAAACCTCGACTGCCAAGCTGACAGGCGGGGATTCTAACCACTACACCAGCTGGCCTCTCCCAGATGTTTCGTAAGTTTTGAACTTATTTATATTCCACTTTTTGGGGACTTATCGCACGACAGTATGAAAGTAAGTAAACAAACAATGTGTTTATTTTTTATATGGCCTTTTTAGCCGACAATTTTCGGAGGATATGTGCTTAATTGAAGTCATATCTAATTTTGAAAATTAATTAGTTAATAATTAATGAATATCGGCGGTCATATATGTTCAAATGTAAGGCTAAACAAATCAAGAAAATGTCAATCCTTGTATGCACATTTCGACCTATTAGGTCTCATCAGCAAGGTTATAGACATGGCAGACTGCTCCGCGTGTGACTCGAAACCTCAACTGCCAAGCTGACAGGCGGGGATTCTAACCTCTACACCAGCTGGCCTATATATATATATATATATATATATATATGATTCGAAGATTTATATAGATTAAATTTAGTTCATCCCCTCCATAGATACAAATTCCTCTCCAAAAGGTCTTGCATTCCGTACCCTTGAATCAATTAAAGAGATTTTGAAAGAAACAGAAAATGCTACCAATTCTTATGCTCGCATTTGCTTGAACTTTATTTGAATAGATAATCGAAAGAAATATGAAGTGGAAGGCGAACATGACAAAGAAAGCACCTTTTTACGATTCATTCATTGGCACGATATGTGGAGAGGTAAAAAGGAGAGCGTGGCTCAATCTAACAATTCTGGCTCCCGGAGGTTTTATGATAAAAGGAATGTGTTACAGGCTATAAAACCGGATGAGACAGAGATGAGAGTCGGCTAACGATTGGCAACAGGGGATAAAATCTACAGTCTATTCTAAATGTAGAGCCGTGGGATGGTCGGTTGTTGCGTTTTCCTGAGGACGGCGGCGGCGGTGGTGCCAGTGATGGAAGGAGGAAGTGAATAGATTTTGGGTGCATCTCATTAAATCGAGAATTTTGTTGTGTCATTAAAAGAAGAACGGGAGAAAATGAAATCTTATGAAATAGATTGTTTGTCCGATTTTTCTTTTTTGTTTTCTGGATCAAATCGAAATACATCATTTTATTTGTCTTGGCATTGAATCAGATAATCATATTCAATTTTCCGCTGAAACTTTCAAGTAACGAATTTTCGGGGGGGGGGGCAATACTGAATAAACCCAATCTTATAGACGTGGCTGTCGAAGTCCTCTATATTTTACGTACAATTTCATTTAGTCTGATGCAATGTTAGAATAATATTACTGTTTATTCTATCATAATTTCGGATAATATAAGGTTTGTAAAATGTTCGTGGCTATTAGATCTGATCTCACTGACAAGCTAAAGCGACATCTCTTCCAGGCTGTAGTCATATCAGTACTGTTGTATGGCTGCACCACTTGGACCCTAACGAGGCGCCTCGAGAATAACCTAGATGGGAGCTGCACAAGAATGTTGCGAGCAGTATTGAACAAGTCGTGAAAACAGCACCCCACAAGGGAGCAGCTGTATGGTCATCTGCCCCCTATCTCACAGACCATCCGAGTGAGCCGGACTAGGCATGAGGGCACTGCTGGAGAAGCAAGGACGAACTCATAAGCGATGTTCTCCTGTGGAAGCCAACACACGGACATGCCAGTGTGGGCCGCCCAGCAAGGACCTACATTGACCAGCTTTGTAAAGATGCTGGCTGCAGAGAAGAAGAACTTCCTGGGGCGATGAATGATAGGGAAGGTTGGCGAGAGATTGTCATGGATATCCGTGCTGCCTGCGCGACATGATGATCAGATATAGCAATAGAAGTGCCGATCGGAACCGACCCTTATCTGTACAATGAATTCACACAAACACACAGATGTTTCAGTTCGAGATAAGTAGTTATTTGCTGACATCCCATCAGGTCAGTAGATCATAAGGATGGATCAACGTGAGAAGACCCGCAGGAACCGAAGCTGATGCGTGGCCAGTACTGAATATTGTGTGGATCCATTTGACATTACTCTTTTGAGGAGCCTCAGCCATTGGGATATAAACCCATCCCTACACTTTAAATCAAGGGGGAAGGTGTTGCTTAGACGATGGTCCCTCTGGGATCACGCTGCCATTCAGATCATACTGGTCCAGTGGCTTTGGTCATTGGACGGGTAAGGTATTACGGTCGTAGTTTTCGGGTCCTGTAATTATTTCAAATGGCAAACTCGTTTGGTCTGCTGTGCTACTACAACTGCTCTATAATGTTGCATGTAAGTTTCACATAAGTCAAATTTATACGTGTAATCAACTAGTAATTTGGAGAATAAACATGGAAACCTACGGCCGTCTATGTAGAGATAATTGATTCGAAATATTTCATAACTGATGATCGATTGATTAGTTTTAACGGCATATTAACCCTTCTAGGGTTATCTTATGTCCAGAGCTTAAATAATCGCGTTCCTTTTTTATTAGTTGTTTCTTAAGAGTTTGACACATAGCCACATGAAGACAAATTGGAAGAATGGTTAAGGAAATAAGTGAATCACGAACACAGGACAAAAGAGACGAAATATTAATTGTCCAATGTTAAAAGTCCAATATTAATTATATGTATTTGTCTGTGTTCATTATACATTTCATAACTATTCCTCACGCACAGCTATATGTTATCAAGTATGTCTATATAATCAGAATACTCTTTTCACATATGTATGGCTTAATGTATATCTATATAATACTAATAATAATTCAATTGCATGTAACAAATGATAATTAGTAGTAAATCGGCTTATCATAAGAAACTGATGTTTAAATGGCATCAAGTAGTCCTAACGAATTTGAATAATGTTAAACATATCTACTTGACCGTTGGAGTTTATTTTTTATAATATACGGTGTGTTGAGGTCCACCATTTAAATTTATAGACTCAGCCAATCAACACGCTCGAATACGTGATTAGTTAACAATTTAATCACCGATCATGAAAGTTATTCATTTACACGTATTCGCCCCGGAGAAACTGATATAATCCAAGGACTCCGCTCAACCAAAGGATTCTACTCAACACTAAGGGACACCGAGGAAGAACCAAATAATTATTCACCGTCTATCATCCTCTGCTTAACACAATGGATCTCCATTGTAAAGTGCTCTCACTTGAAACCTAAAATGGCCACAAAAATCGTAACCCATTCCCTAGCAGGTACTACCACTGCGGGTCAAAGTTGACCTGGGAGTAATGGCAATGAAGAAGTACAACACATTCCCTAGCTCTCCAGAACTTGACCAGAACCATTAGATACAGTTTAGCTATTTACCTAGAATCCCACGTATGTGGGTATGACACAAGGTCGTGTAATGTGGTACCACCTACGAACAGAAGAGCTCATGAGATGGCGGGTGCAAAAAATGGGTTGACCCAGTCGGCATTCCACCTCAAGGAGACGCCTCAGGCAATAAACCGAGTCCTGTCCTACCTCTTTAAATCAAAGGGGCAGATATTAACACCGTTGATTAACAACACAGGTCGTGGCTGACGTCACTGGACCCTACAGACCCCCATGAGCGAGTTGTTGATGTGTTTAGTGTCATACATAGGACACTCCACATTTGAACAGAGATTCTTACCCCTCTGCAGGGAATACAATAAACTTTTTAAACCCCTCTGTCAGGGCGGTCAAAACTCATGAGATGGGAGATCACAAGAAATGTATCAGAATATTTTGCACCAAGTAAACTACTTTTTTTTTTACTCATTTTTTACTCATTTAAAATTGCAATACAAACATTTCAGTTGAATTTGATGACATTTTATTAAACAGAATATATGATAGAAATACCAATGAATATTATCAGAAGACGCGTTGCACTGATTTGAACTTGTATTAACAAATAAGTTATGTTAAGATGTTCCAGTCAATAGAAAACAACTTCTCTTTTAGAATGCTTTAAATAATAAATAAACTAATTAGACAGTTTTTTTTAATTTAGATTTTTAGATTTAATTTAAAATGTATTATTGATTAACAAGCACGTGTTTACTTACCGGAAAATCATATCTATATATAATGGAGATAGACTGCATTTTTGTCTGAAGCCGAAACTATATTACTACTCAAGTCACAATTCCCTTAATTATTTACGTCAAATTATCCATGATTTAATTCTTTTAAACCTTCAGTTATTAATAAAAATTGTTTTACATTATTAATACTGTTGATCATATCTACGTACTAATAACATGCAATTGTATTTATATATACAACAAAATAGCGATTTACAGTTTGAACGAGAAGGCTAATTTGCATATTGATATTTAAAATTTTATTTTAATAAATATGTGCTTGGTATTATTGATTTCTAATTGTTTGGTTTTATCTTAAGAAATATAAACAAAAATCTCGTAGATAAATCTTAAAAGAAATTTATTTACAAGAAGAAATAACTGTAATATTATCCTTTACTTCCTATTTTAACTAAATAGTTAAATTAGGAAAATTTACCAATGAAACAGGGGAGTAAGGGAAAATGATGGAATAGTTAGTTTCAAAGTTGTTCTATTTTTCGATTATACCCCCTCTGTTGCAGATCTTTTTATCTGCATTCTTAGTCAGTTTCATTAGCCTTTCTAATTTAATATGATATTTTATTATATTAAAACTTAAATACTTGCACCCGGAGGGTGCATATATTTGCTAGTATGTATAATGAAATATCAAGTTAGAAAGGAAATTTGGATGTTTCTGTTATTCGTCTTGTTTCTGAACTTCTCTCATGAAAGAGTATAATTATTATTAACTAGGAGGACCTGTGGATATACCATCGCATGATAATTTTATTATTACAACGTTTGATGTTTTTACTTAAGAGCTATTCCTAAATAGTTCTATTTGGAAAGAATATTATAATCTTGATTTAACTATCTCTCACTTTATTTTATTTCCTTCTTTTCCTCATGTTCCATTAAAACGGAATAGTGTTATCGCTTCCGCGCGCTCACCTCCTCTTTATCTTTCCCCTAATCTCTTATATTTTTTTCTGTTCAGAATTGTCCTTTTTTCTACCTTTCTTTCTTCATAATAAAAAAAACAAAACCGGAATGGTCCCTTCTACAAAAATTCGGCGGAGACACTATACAATATAATCAGGAATTACATTTTTGCACTCCATCTTGGACGATCTGGGTGGCTTCATTTTTAACCAGAACCTGTTGCAAGATGAAAACAGTCGTACTTTTAAGGAATATGAATATTAATATCGTTGTAGCTAACACCCCTTCAGCACTTTACTAGATTGACTGGATCATAGACATAAAATAGCCTACGATTAAAGTAGATTAAATAGGTGAATAGTATTCAGCTTGACGTTGCTGCGTTGGCTATACCGAACTGACCATCCTCTAATTATTATAAGTTTGTCTTATTAATCGTTTGTACTTATTTGTTCTGTGTTTGTATGTATCCGTTTAGCACTAAATGCTGGTGCTAGATAAATGTGTTAAACACACCATTTATCTGAATATATGTCCATCTAACGATACAACAAATATATAGATATTCGACTTATGGGGTAAAATAAGGAATGAAAGAACAAAACCCAGACAAGAATGTTTAATATATTTCGCTGGAACATTAAGTTCCGCTTCCTCAAGCCTTTATTGAATCATTAGGATCATACAAGTGTTATCATACAAGACCACCCTCATCGCTACCCACTCTCACAAAAACAGAAAAATTCCTACAAGAACCAATCAAATTATTTCCCTCACCACAAAACTTACCCACCTACCTACTTCCCCCTTCTATATAACACTTGTATGATCCTAATGATTCAATAAAGGCTGAGGAAGCGTAATTTAACATTCCAGCGAAATATACTACACATTTTTGTCTGATTTTGTTCTTTTATTTCTTATTTTACCTTATTCTGTCGGATTCATTCCAATCCGATTTTCCACTTATATATCGTTTATTTAATTCTGATGCTTTTAGCATAACTCTCACCGTAGAGTGGAAATAATATTTTCCATATTCATTCTGTTCTTAATCGAATATTATAAATCCAACTTCACACATTCTGCATCCATGATTTAGAACAATGAAGATTTATCTATATGACAGTTTTTTCTGAACAGCTTCAAGTTCAATGGACTAAAAACAAAATGACTAATATATTTATTGACGACTACCGGTGTGTAAGAATAGTATTTATTTTTACAGTTGACTGCAAAACATTTTTGCTGCGACAATTTAAACAATCTCTTATGATTTCTTTTTTTTTCTCTCTCGTTATTATTCAATTGGCTTTATTTTACTTATAATTAAACATTTTTGTTGAATATTTATTTGTTTATCTCTTTCTTTCCAATCTTCATATTCCCCCTCCATTCAAACCTCTCCTGTTGAATGAGATTGTAAAATATGCTGTGTGTGTGCCGTTCTGAATGTACAATAAAAATCATTAAAAAAGATTATTTAAATCAAATATTAGAGTGGTTTGGTTTGGTTTGTTTTACGGCATATCAACCCCAGTGGGTCATTTAATGCCGATAAAGTTTTGAAATAAATCAATTCTTAATGGATAATACAATTTTGTTTATAAATACATTTTTCTATTTAACCCATAGATGGTACCCTAACAGGTACTACCAAATATTAGATTGAACATCCCATTTATGCCATTAGCTTGAAAAAATAATTGCAGTATTTTCCATAATACAAGGCGAAATTCTAGAAAATAGTTTTTAAAATCATTACAATAATTTTTATATATAAAACAATAAATAATGAAATTTAAAAAATATATACGAGTCACAAGATTTTCAGACCACCACATATATTAAAAATATATCTAATAAATATGGGGTGCCTCCTATCCCTCAGCATATGTATAGTCCCATTATTAGCCGTAGTGGCAACGCGTAATGCCAGAGGAAATGTCACTTGGATTTTACATATTGTTTTTCTTCTCATCTCAGATTTTGGGTTTTTTTGCTTGTGCATATGTTAGATTTATTATCACTGTTATAATTACTCTTAATTTACCCTTTCTATTGTATTCTTAGAATCCTTGAATTGCTGCATCTATACAAACCTCAATTAACTCGAATTATTTAAGTTAATCTTAACAGTAGAGTTGTCAGTGTAGCCTTGATACTTCCTCTGATATACAGGTCGTACATTTTCTTTTCCTATTCTTTGGTCCCATTCCGAAGGGACCAAATACAATTGGTATCCTTCCTACTCAGTTGGCCTCTTTCATGTTCCACACTTTTTTCAACTTTCAAAAAGATTCAATAATTAGAATATTTATTTACTCTTATTTTTCAGGTTAAAACGTGATTTTATGTTGGACTTTACGGCAATTCAACACTTGTTGAATTATTTTATCCCGAAGAGATATTTCAATTCATGGTATCATGAATTGTTGACAGACCCTGCAGCTGAATAAGGGGATGTTGGTTTTGATATCAGGGAGTGGGATATTACCAGGACAGTTATACCCTCCTGATCCCTGGAAAACACGTCACGAGAAACACGTGAGTAGTTTTAGATACAATCTGACTTTTGAGCAGAGAGGGCGTGCGTCTCTCTGTTGGGGTTGATATCAACCGCATGGAAAAACATGGGCTAAATAAAGAAGCTTGATCAAGTTAACAATAAAAAAGTCTTGTAGGTCATTCAATTAATTGCAATGACTAAAATAAGCCCAACAGGAGCCCTTAGAACAGAGAAGAAGAGAAAACAGAAGACAGCTTGAAGTTAGCAAGAAGCAAATAAGATCTCCTAACCAAGTTAGTATCTCTCTCTCAAGTCACTCTCTCTCTCTTTTGTTCTATTTATGCTTGATGAGGTTTCCTATTTTAACTGATTTTTTTAAAACAATTTTTAACTCATCGTTTTCTTTTTAACACATAGATGGGACCCTAACAGGTACTACCCCAATGCGTCAGAATGGACATAGGAAGAATCGTAACGAATGGGTTCACCCCATTCCTGAGACCTCCATAATTGAAATTTCACCATCAGTTTAACGTCATACACAGAACACTGACCACTGCCTTCTAGCACCTATGTGATAAAAAAGAAGTGGGTCTTGTTATAGGGGAAATATGGTCGGGAAAATCATTTAGGTGCTAGTGCTTGATGTGATTAGCCGATTGCTTGGAAGGAGCCAAACTGGAGTGTTGCATGTCATGGACTGCTCAGCTCCAAGGTTTCCTCCATTAAGCATCTTGTTTTGCCGCCAACGGGTGGTCCCATTGGGGAGATTTTACCCCTCTACAGAGGTTCAGTCGGTATATTCTAAAGCCCCAGCCAATAGGGGTTAAATTTTTGGCTATACTAAACATCTTACCGTAATAAAATAAAAATTTTCTCCGTTTTGATTAAAATAAATAAACGAGCATTGTTTCATGAATCAGTAATCTGATTCAGTTATTGACATTATCAAACAAGTTTTATGTTTCATCTTCACAACAATAGACCAGTAATATCAATAAAAGGAGATTGTTGGAAATTTTGTTGAAATTTTTGGGTGTCATGAATTGTTAGCAAACCCTGTATGTTAGAAATTAACAATAGGTCTCATTTAAAAATCAAGGGAGACGATGGAAAGGTATCATTGACTGTTAATAACCCTTGACCCCTAGAGGCGCGAATCGCACGCACCATGAGAAACACGTGATTTGGTTTAGACATTAGATCTGACTTTGAAGCAGAGCAGACGTGCTGAGGTCGATCTCGCCCGCGAGGAAAATCATGGGTTAAATAAAAAAAAAAGCTTGATCAAGCTAACACAAGTATTGTTAGTTTATTTAATTTCAATGACCAAAAGCGAAGCTCTTAGAAGAACTCAACTCCCTTAGTTAGAAGTCAATTAGACGAGATGTCGGCAGGAAGAAAAGAAGAATAAGCAGTTAGAATAATCAACATATAACCAAGGAAATGAAAATCACCAACAATCTGTAAAGTAAGTTTTTAATCTCTCTCTCTCAATTATATATCCGATATTCGAAGGGGTATATAAAATATTGTTATTCAACATCATAAGGCTATGGACTTATTGTTGCTTCCACGATGCTTTATCCGTCATTTCCAGAGATGAAAAAGAAGCAAATTGTATATTCTAGGAAATAAAGAAACAACAATATTGTTGGATATTGTACAAACGGAAATAGGAATTTCCGGTTAGCTTAAACAAAGCAAAGAAAAGACGACAAAAACGATAAAGGGTTTAAGATGCCGGAAATAGATTTGATCGTTGATAAAACGCAAACAAAGGAGGTGCGTAGGCGTTTTGAGATATACAAAAGGCAAGACGGTTCGACCCGACGCGAACAGTCAGACAAGAGACGGCGAACGGAGTGACCCAATCACGGTCACAGCCGATGGGCTGTGAACCATCACGTAGCCACCTTTCACCTCACCAACGCATTGTCAACCCTTGGGCGGATTTCCATAGTGAAGCTCGCCACCCACACGCACCACGAGTGAATTAAAGAAATAAAAAGTCAATCTCCTACTACATACAGCATTGTGATTTCATTAAGCGACCACTACATACATCGTCAGGGGTTAGATACCAGCAGTATACCAGCGACGTATACGATTCAGAGTAGCGAAGAAGGCGCTACGCATTATATAGAATTTGATGCCAGTATATAACTTGTACGATTTAGTGCCAGTAAAGAAGGCGCTACGCAACACTATTTGAAATCTAACATATGCTTTAACCTTTCAGAAAGGGTATTGCCCCTTTGCAGAGGTGCAGTTCGTATATTCTAAAGCCCCAACCGACATGGATGAGGTTGATCGGTAAAAGCCTCTGGATCCATAGGGCAGATCCATAAGAAATAAACGTTAACGTAAGTGAATTTTTGATACACTTATTTTCTCTTGATATCCTTGCGCAGTAACATGTTAGCTGTGACTATATTTATTGTCTTTATGAATTCTTTAGATATTTCTACGTTTCTTGATTTCTGGAAACTCTTCTGTATCTTTATAAATGAAGTGAATATTTCAATGGTGTACATACGATAATATTCGATATAATGTAAAAATATAGAAATCTTTAATGGAATAAGAAGGGCCTTCATTTTATATTCAATGATATATCGGCAGAGAAAAGAAAAAGGAAAAGGAAAAAAAAAGGAAAAGGAAAATTGTGTTATTGCAACAAGAGTGAACGTGCATTGTAATCCAAAATATGTTATTCTGCACCTGCCGATGATTGCCAACGCGATTTCGAGTAAACGTTTTCGCGCTTGGATCTAAATGGAAACGTAGTGAACAGTTAATCACAAATAAGATGCACAAATGCAGAGGACTGAAATAAATATCGATTTATTATGGTAAAATATTATTATAATGGAGATTCAGTGTCGGTCTGTGCGTATCCGAAACTACGCCACTTTCCTTGTCTTAAGATTAGTAGTTTTATTTGCCTTCTCAATTTTATTTATTTTCTGTATTCAGATATATCCTTGAATATAATTTTTTATTCCATTAAATATTTCCATATTATTACATACAATAGGATTTTGGGGATGATGTATGAAAGGATGCCTGTTGATATGATTGGTCGATAGGTGCCAACAGGAGAATGGGTGGGAGAGAAATAGAGGGTGATGAGTTGTCAGTCTGAGCTGTGTTTGAAGAGAGCACGCGTAAGGTGAGTGTTCTCCAAGGCATTTTTACTTGGGATAAAATAAATAAGCCCAGGAAAAACAAGAACATTTTGTTTTTTTCGATCAATG
The DNA here is from genome assembly GCA_023376005.1 of Doryteuthis pealeii. Taxonomy (NCBI): domain Eukaryota; kingdom Metazoa; phylum Mollusca; class Cephalopoda; order Myopsida; family Loliginidae; genus Doryteuthis; species Doryteuthis pealeii. Next base: position 3,657,332 of record CM042139.1, on the reverse strand, counting down.
GCACAAGAAAACGCATCCCAATGATTCCAAAGTAATTTCCAGACTTGTAGAACAGCGAAAATGTCATCCAACCCAATAGCAGACACAGACCGACTCAACCAGATGTAGCCAAGAGAATAGTTTAACTGTAAGAAGATACGTATTAGATCATTATTATTCCCCCCAACTCCTTTCAATCGAGCCAGCTATGTTCGTCCTTAATTCTCCAGTAGTGTCCATCATGTCTTTTCTGACTGCGAGATGGGAGGTAAGTGTCTGTATATCTTCTGTTTTATGGGACACCCCTTTCAGGATGTGTAAAATTGAGATTATGTCGCAACCTACCCATAAATGTGTGGTTAGGTAGATACTTACATATATCAAACTGATTAAACTTTTATTTCTTCAAGAAACATCAAGTCATTATGAAAAACTTATGCAAGTTAGTGACACCGACCAATCTCGGCTCTTTGGATAGCGGTTTATGGCAGACAGTTTCCGAACAGATCTGATGAATTCGATATTGAGTAGTAATCCACTGGTGAACGTCACTTACGAGTTCGTCTTTAATTCACCGGCGCGCGTGCAATAAATGTTATGCCAAAGTTCGATACTAATTGTTTCTAACTTTGCTCCACGAACAGAGCTGGAAAATATGCCCTTATTCGCTCAACGGACGAGGACCGAAACGAGATGCGCCATGAAAGAGAAAGAAGAAAGTAGAAGAACAATAAAGTCAGTGGTGAAGGAGTCTATCCTCTTTTTGCTAGCGCTAGATCAAGGGTATTAGTCTCTGTACAAGATGGGAAGTGAGTGGCCGTATATTTTCGGTTTTGAAGGGTGCCCTTTTCAGGACATGTTCAAAATAACACGCAATATCTTTACTCAGTTCCCAAGTAGCCTTTTTCCGCCAGAGTTATATAAACAGATTTTCCATGTAGAAAAGACTAAACTACTTGGATGATTAGCGTAAACAAAAATTAGTAATTATGAAGAAAACAAAATTCCTTAAATCAGAAAGAATTTAGAAGATAAAATACATAAAAGAAACTTAACAAAATGAAATCAGGCAAAGGCAATATCAGTTTTATGGTATCCCGAACCACTTAGAATCTGGAGAAAAACAGAAAGCTTAAATACTTGGGTAAGTAGGTAAGGGTATTAGTGTAATTCCTAAATGTTTTATAAAAGAGTGATGATGCTTGTTGTTTCTACGTAAAAAACTTTATGAGAAGAGGAGGATAAGTTCCGTCAGGAGAGAAGAAAAGTAAAAAAACGCTGTCAGCCAGATCCGATTAAATCTAATCAAAATTACAAGAAGGTATCAGGAAAAATAAGTAAAACAAAATTAAGATTCAACGTTGGCATGTTAAACATATCCACAAATCACAAACAATTCTGGCTTGTATAAACGACACATAAAATCCAGAAACTAGTCATTTTCAAAATCGACCCTTAAAATATTATCAAATACATCAAATTCAAATATAAATCAAGTGACAGAATATGTGTACTATTGAGCTTGTAAAAATAATTTCGAAATGTTGAATCTGCGGGATTGAAAACAAAAGTAAACCAAATAGAATAAGATGAAATGAAGAATCTAAAAAGAAAGAAACACAAAAAATAACACTCTCTGAGGAAGCCTCAAACAGGAAAAACCCTCTAGGAATGCGCAGAAAGAAGGCCCATCCTAGTGCCAAAAATGAATCCCTTTCTTTTAAAAAGGGGAATTCACTGGGAACATGCGGTACTTATTTGTTAAGTATTAAAGTCCCTCCACAAGAAATAATTGCGAAGTTAGTAATACAAGTCTAATCGTAAAAGTTCAACTTGTATTTCATATATTTTATCTAATTTGTTTTCAGTCAGACATCACATGAGAAAAAAAACCACGTATAATGCAGTTTATGGATGAGCGTAATGTAATGGTTAGAGTCGTAAGAAAGGAAGTTGTCGACCAGAGTTCAATTCCGGGACGAAGCTATTTGAATTTCAGATACCGCTAAAACCCTAGGGAATGGTTTGAATCCAAATCTCCCTCTAACTATGGGTAAATAGCAGGGCAAACCTAGCTCTTTAACCATGGTTAGGTAACCAATCTTGTAGAAAGAAAACTGAATTCAAACCTGTTAATCTTCACTTAAGAAATTGGCCTTGTGTCGCATACTGCTCGTGCGGAGGGGTTGGTAAATATATATATATATATATATATTGTAGTTTAAGAAAAGAAACTAGCATGATCAGCAGCACCTTCCGCCAAATAGCGAAAGCTTAATCCTCCATCAATATTTGCTCCATAAATATACAAACCATTTAAGGTTGCTTTATGATTAGAGTTTAGGAAATAACGTTCGTTGTTCGTTCAAATCTTAAGAATATCTTGGTTTTGTTAAATGCGCACATACCTATCAAATATAAATAATTCAATATCTTATTATAATGGAGATTGTGTGTTTGTCTGTTTGTAACCGAAACTATATTACAATACAAATCACAATTCCCTTCGTTATTTACATCACATTCTCCATGATTTTAACTTTATTTAACCTCAATTACTGATAAAATTGATTTACATCATTAAGACTGTTGACCATATCTACATACACAGAAAATGCAATTGTATTTATATATACAACAAAATAGCGGATTACAGTGTGAATGGGAAGGCTAATTTGCATATTGATCTTTAAAATTTGATTTTAATAAATGTATGCTTAGTATTATTGATTTCTAATTGTTTGGTTTTATCTTTTTGAATATGAGCAAAAATCTCGGGGATAAATCTTAAAAGAAATCCATTAGCAAGAAGAAATAACTAATATTATTCTTTACTTCCTATTTTAACTAAATAGTTAAATTAGGAAAATTTACCAATGAAAGAGGGGAGTAATGGAAAATGATGGAGGAGTTACTTTCAAAGTTGTTCTATTTTTCAATATTACCCCCTCTGTTCCAGTTTTTTTATCTGCATTCTTATTCAGTTTCATTAGTCTTTCTAATTTAACATGATATTTTATTATATTAAAACTTAAATACTTGCACCCGGAGGGTACATATATTTGCTAGTATATATAAATATTAAAGAAATGGGTACAATAGAAACCTACTCGAGTTTCACCATTAGGATCTTCAGGGTTAAATCCACTGAATTAATCGAGGTACCGATTTACGCGTGTTCATTGAATAAGATTGTATGTAATATATATATATATATATATATATATTACATACGCACATACATTTGACCCCTTCTTGGTAAGAGTAAACCTGAGAGTAATTGTAAAGAGAGGATTGCATACAGTCCTAAAAATCTCCAGAACCGGAGCCTTATCATTAGATTCATGTTAGTATCATACCAAGAACATCCCCAGTCAGGGGTAGTATAATTGTCAAGATCAGTTCTTAACCTGGGTTCATATGCCCTGCGCGGGGCAAAAAACATTTTTGGGGGATTTAGGCAAGCAATATATGTTTAATCATAAAAGTAAGATTGAATGGCTTTGGGGGTCCACCATAGTCAATTAGGAGTCAAAGAGATTCATAGGTAAAAAACTGAAGAACCACTAGTTTAAAATACTATAGAAGGATAAACAGTGTAGATGTATTGTTATCTAAATTACAAGCGAAGTCTTAAATCGAAACCTAAGTCATTTTTTTCTTATAATAGTGTTAATTGTTGTGCAAGAGTTATTAACAGAAAATAAAACATTCACTAATCAAATTTTCGTTGATATCATAAAAATAAAAGTCAGGAATACATTTATCTACTTATTGCTATATAAAACCTGCTACCGGAATTATAATGCTATTATGAAGACTATAAAATAATAGGTAAACGGGAACTTGAGTAAAATATTTTATCTACTCTGTAAACTTTACCTGTCTATTCAGTTGTATGAAGAATGGTTGAAAACTACAGAAAACCTTGGTAGTGAGGTTTACAAATATTTGATATATGTGAGAACCACGATGAAATGAATCTCACTTGAAAATTACACTAATTAGGGTAGGTATTTATGTAAACCATTCGCCATTAATAGGATGTGATACAAGATCTCAAGTATGAGGAATCTAGCGAGCATCAAACCCGCTATTTAGTTGTAATAGATCTACAAGACGGGATTGTTAAACATAACGATGGGGCGACCTCAATCATAAAGTATGCTTATCGACTTGCAAAAAAAAAAAAAAAAAAAAAAGGAGTAACAGATCATTGAGAGCTATGAATCATTTTATGATGTAAATATTTTCACTTGAAAAGTTTAGACTTTTTAAGCCCTGTGAAAAAAAGCTGGATGAAGCTTTCATGCAACATTGTCGTAGAAGAATCAAATACGAAATGTGTGTTACGTAGATTCACAAAATGACTATCATAGGCGATGGAGGATTTTATAACAGTGGAAACTGTTCCAACAAATTAAAGAATTAAAATAATTTGGAAGATTCAGAGACATTCTAACAAAGACAGGAAGGCAATGCTAGTTTCGGATTGATTGATTTTAACGCTATGTCAACTTATCTAGGGTTATTTTATACCTTGAGGCTAGGTTATTGCCTTCATTTTCGTCCATATTTACATTGTGTAGCTGTTTCTCAGGAGCTTTTTTTCTGCACAAAGTCCAATTGAATAAAAATTAATTTTAGACAAATCTATTTAACGTATAGGTGAAAATATAATTTATCCTTCTCTATTTGCTCAGGGACAGTCAGGTCTATAGAAGGTAATATCGTTCTTGATAAATAGGAAATATATTTTGTTCTAAACTAAATTTTAAGTCTACTGTAAGCGTCTATCAACTTGCTAACCGACAGAAATACAGTATTTTATCAAACTTATAAAATTACACTTCTACATTACGTCAAATTAGACTAGATATATGGAAAACAGATAGCAAAAGACTGACATCGCTTGTATTCGAATGTACAAACATGTCAGTGTCAATAGAAAAAACTATAGGAGTAGACATGCTAATCTTAGCAAATTCATCGTGGTTATACAACATATTTACTACCGAGAATATGTGCCCACCGGGCATAAGTATTTGTTTTAATATATGAAATATAATGAATTAGAAAGACTGACGAAATTGAGATAAGTAATATTTTTATATTGCTTCTTATCTAATTATATTTTAATTGGTTTTTATATACAACATTCATTTAATTGATTTTAATACGTTGGAGGATGAAAAATATATTAGAGATCAGTAACATTAATTATTTATTAAACTCGGTTTTGTTAAAACTAGTATGCAAATTAACCACACGATATATTATGTAACCCTTTATTTTTTAGTCATATTTAAGACGTATGGCATGATTTTAAACGCACAAATAACATGGGCTGTTTTGATGCAAATCTAACTTTTTAGAGAGACATCGATAATAAATAAGATTTTTTCAATGTTCTAATGATTTTGACTGACTATAAATGAAATATTAATTGAACTATTCTAACGCAATGTCTGGGTGTAATGTGACGTAGTTTCTGTTAGAGACAGACACCGAATCTTTATTATAATAAGATAGCGTCGACAATTGGATCAGCTACCAGCTCCGATTTGGTCTAATCAAAGGCTTCCATAAGCGTTGCATTCACCGTATTCTCAATATCGAATGACATGTAATAATTATTACTGTCCGTGATGCCGGCGATGACAGTGATAAGTGTTTGCAAATAATTCATTTATATGATCATGGAGAATGACGTAGTCTGACGCCTACGCACTTGTTAAGAGAGTGCTTAAGGCACTTCACCTCTTCAACATTGGAAGGATCACGTGTAAAAGTATAAAAAGAGTGTTGTTTATCAAAGATCTTACTATTTGATGAATTGGTCACCACTGGCCGATAACAACTGAGAAACACTCTGTAAGAGATACGGCAAATCATCTCCTCTGTGAAGTGGGCGACAGGGCTTTATGACTGTATGAGATTTATCAAATCAAGTTAAAAGTCACGTAGGCTGAATGTATTCTCGGCAATGGACTTAACACCGTGTTGTTAAAAAAATATTACTTCATGTTTATATTTCGATAGAGTTGAAAATAGTGAAATAGTCTTAGGTATTACAGTGAGTATAGACGGTAAGACTAAACACTTTGTTTATATTTCGATAGAGTTAGAAATGGTGGAAGTATCTTTGTGTCGTCCGTAATGAATTTGAGTAAACAATAAATGTTATCAGTGGTTAGATACGGTAAGACTAAAGACCTTGTTGTAAAAAACATTATTACTTCATCTTTATTTTACGATAGAGATGGTTTGGTTTGAGCCGTTGGAGTTTACGACATGTCAAGCCATTGTTTAGTTATGTCAGGCCGAACACGTTTTGTTTTATACATTCTTGGTGAGTGTTCAACATTTTTTAAACTCAATTTTAATACATTTTTTCGACTCATTTTTTTAAACCTTAGGTAAGACACTACCAGGTACTACCACTCGGGGTCAGAGTAGAACTGGTGATGAAAGTGTACTCCATATTCCCTGAACTGGAACTTTACCATCAGATAGAATTTAACGACATACCCAGGATACCAAGGCCCTCAGCCACCGCCTTCTAGCGCATATATCTTAAAAAGAATTGGACTTGCCATACGGGCGAGTGGGTTGGGGCACTAATATTGTTTCTTGGGATTGACGTGACCAGCCGATTGATTGGAGACCCTACCCGACCATCCTGATAGCTTAATTAATGGCCTAAGTAGATTGTTGCACGCCCTGGACTGCTCAGTCACCAGTGTTCCATTTTAATCAACACGGGTCGCCATAAACGATCAACAGGTCTCACCCTTCTGCAAAGGTGCAGTCGGTGTGTTCTAAAGTTCCAGCAGACAGGGTTCGTGGTATATGTTTGCACACATCATAATCATGTCTCAATTTCTAATTGTATATTAAAGGTCCTCTGTTGTATGTATTTGGTGTGATTATATTGAATATAGCTTTCTTAATACATAATTTCAGTTGATTTTTATGAAGCAAGAAATTGTGATCTTTAGACAATAATGTGTTAAAATGTATATGATTTTTTTTCTGAAGTGTCGCATCACTTACATATTTATTGTATATACTTAGCAATATTTTGTTGTGTCACTTATTTATTTTAGATACTTGGCAATATTTTGAATCACTACAGGTTTTCCCAATGTCTTTCCAATTTGATATGGACCCTTGGACCAAATTCCAAACAAAATTGCTGTGCCAAAGAATCATTGCTTTCTACACTGACCATTCGTTTTTAAGACGCTTCAACCAAATCTCCCGTTGAATTTTCGTTGTCCGATGTGTAAAATTCTTAAACTTTATCTTAAAACACACAAGATCTTTCGTAGATTAATAATAAAATTATGTAGTATATGGTTACATTCATCCTAAATATTATGATATCTCAAGGAAGACACTTTTCAAATTCTAATTGTATACATTACTTCTGCGTATTTATATGGCCATTTGTATTTAGTGATTATTTAATTTAGCCGTGATCGAAGATCATGTTTAATGCAGAGGTATGTTATTTTTAAACTAGTCATTTATAAAACATTAATAAAAAAAAGTTCTTAATATCTAATTAATATTTGGTCAGAAGAAATCCTGACGCCAGAGAAAAACTAGACGCAAAGATAAAACCATGAAAAAGAAATATTCTGAAAATTAATCTGAAAAAAAAAAAATTGTAATTAATAACAGACGGACTTATTCATAATGTTATATGATAAAAAATGTAGAAATTCAACGCAATGTTTTTTTCATTTCAATGTGATTATAATTTAAGAAAAAAAATATCTCCGTAGATGCTTTCAATTTAAATATCATCAATTTTAAGTTGGCTGTGAAGATATTTATTAATGTACTATTTGAATTTATTTATTTGTAACATTTATAGAAATTATTCAGCTTTTGAGAGGAGTAGTGATGTTAACACTCGAATAGGAAAGGCATGGCTGGCCACCAACAAATTATCAGTTATATGGAAATCCGATCACCCCGACAAGCTAAAGAGACGATTCTTCCAGGCTGTGGTTGTGTCGGTACTGCTGTATGGCTGTACCACTGGACCCTAACAAAGCGCCTTGAGAATAAGCTAAATGGGAGCTGCACCAGAATGCTGCGAGCGGTCCTGAATAAGTCGTGGAAGCAGCACCCCACAAAAAAGCAACTGTATGGCCACCTACTTACTAGTATGGTTTGTGAGATGGGGGATCTCACAAACCATACTAGTAAGACGGGCTAGCCATGCAGGACACTGCTGGAGAAGCAAGGACGAGATCGTAAGCGACGTACTATTATGGAAGCCAACACATGGACACGCTAATGTGGGCCGTCCAGTCAGGACCTACATTGACCAACTATGTATGGATGTTGGCTGCTGCACGGAGGAACTCCCTGAGTCGATGAATGATAGGGAAGTTTGGCGAGAGATTGTCATAGATATCCGTGCAAACTGCGCGACATGATGATGATGATATATAAAAAAAAACACTTCCATAAAATATTCCTTCTCCTAGACTGGATGTACTACGACGACTGACGGGTCCGTTATTCTTTAATATTTACCCAAAGAGGAAAGGTAAGAGATGGGATCATGTATTTCCTTTCAAAGTGAAATACAGTACGCTTTCTTCAGTATTTGAATAAAAAATGACCAGATCTGAACGTTCGATTTTGGTGTAATGGTTAACAAGCTGGTTTAGAAGACGAGCCACTACTGAGTAGGGAATTAATTAGGTGTCAAATATGTCTAGTTTTATGTCAAATTTTATTTCTGCTTAAAGTTTAAGTTCAAAGTTATGTGTGTCCTCGGGATGATGTTAAACTGCATCTAATGGTGAAGTTCCAATTTTGAGCTCTGAAGTGTAGATTATACCTTCATCACCATTACTCCCAGGCCCACTCTGGTAGTGGTAGTAACCTTTAGGGTTTCATCTATAGACTAAATGAGAAAATGAGTTAGAAAGTGCCAGAAAAATGAGTTTAAAAATGTTAAATACCCATCAAGAATGAATAAAACAAAACGTTTTCAGCATAAAATAACCCAAGGTTTTATATACCGTAAAATACGAAAAACTAAAAAAAGTTATATACTTAGATAACAAAATGCCAAATGGAAATTATGCTTATGAATCCTTTCGTACCAAAATTTTATTGGTGAATGTCTAGCAGTCCAACTTGATACATTTTCACCTTGAGCTGACATAGTTCTATATTTTTTTTTAACAATTCGTGTTTAAAAGCGAATATATATATATATATATATATATATATATATATATATATATATATATATATAGATAGATAGATAGATAGATAGGAGTGAATAGAATAAGATAGCAAGGTGTGAAGATACCAAGGTAGATAGATAAATGGATAGATATATATGAATAGACTGAAACAGATACATATGAAAAGTGTAAGAGATAGCTAAATAAGTAGATAGATAGAGATATGAATAAAATAAGATAGTAGATACATATGAATAGACTGACAGACAGATATGAGAGAACATATATATATATAAAAATGCTTAAACATTCTAAAAATAAAATTTATTCTATTTTTAACAACAAATATGTATTTTTTAAAATTTTTTAAAAATTTTCCGGTACTGATCGAGAGCGTTCGTTGCCTTGTAATTACTAATATATTCATTTCGTTTTTCCGCTTACAATGTTGCTTTGAAAAAGACATCTTATTATAATGGAGATTGTATGTTTTTCTGTCTGTAACCGAAACTATATTACTATACAAACCACAATTGCCTTTGTTATCTGCATCCCATTCTCCATGATTTTTTTTTATTTAAACCTCAATTATTAATAAAATTGTTTTACATCATTAAGACTGTTGACCATATCTACATACAAATAACATGCAGTTGTATTTATATATACAACAAAACAGCGGTTTACAGTGTGAATGGGAAGGCTAATTTGCATATTGATCTTAAAAAAATTGATTTTAATAAATATGTGCTTAATATTATTGATTTCTAATTGTTTAGTTTTATCTTATTGAATATGAGCAAAATTCTCTTCAATAAATCTTAAAAGAAATCCCTTAACAAAAAGAAATAACTGTAATGTTATTCTTTACTTCCTATTTTAACTAAATATTTAAATTAGGAATAAGAGTAATTGAAAATGATGGAAGAGTTCGTTTCAAAGTTGTTCTATTTTTGAATCATACCCCCTCTGTTCCAAATCATGTTATCTGCATTTTTATTGGCCTTTCTAATTTAATATGATATTTTATTATATTAAAACTTAAATACTTGCACCCGGAGGGTGCATATATTTGCTAGTATTCATAATGTCGAAACAGATATCTGTCAGCTAAAATGTTTAACATCTTGTTGTTTTTCTATAAAACTTATATATATATATATATATATATATATATATATATATATATATATATATATATATGGACTGGAAGAGGAAGTGGAAAGGGTTAGGTAAGATTTGCCTGTTTGATATTAAGAGACCAATATATATATATATATATATATATATATATATATATATATATATATTCTACTCGCAGCAAATTTCAGAGAATGTATTATATCTCTTCATTGATTGTTAAAAAAGTAGTGAAAATATTAGAATCTCCTCCACGAGAAACATATGTTTAGAATCAAAACCAACTCTTGTCAACAAAACTAATTGCAGTATCTAAATTTAATGTATAAGGATTTTTACGTCGTATATTTGGTGTTTAAAACTGCATTTGGGATTCCTGCTTTTTTTTTTCTTTCTGCATAAGTAATATGCGGATATACGTATATCTAGGCAAAGAAAATGAAAAACACCTTCATTTCACTTTGATATATTTTCTTTACATCTGCTTCTGTTCCCACGTGGGTATGAGACTCGGCTGTTTATTGAAACTTTACAATTACCTCGTCATGCATAAACGAGTATGGACATCATCCATTTTTAAAGAGAAACACGTAATTTGAAACATGTAAAGGATTTGAGCACACAACCACAACGTAGATAACAGCAATCTTAATACACAGCTGCTTACTGTTAGAATGAATAAGCATAGAAAGTTCGAAAATATCTTGATAATTGTTATTCACAGCAAAACAGACAGAAAATGAGCAAGAAAAAAATCTATCTATAAATCATTACTAGTCTTCCTTACTTGTACGACCGGTACCATCTAGCAACACTCTCTGGTTTAAAAATAAGACAGTACAAATCGTCCAGCATGAAATATAAAAAATTGAATCTGATTATTTGTTGTTGCTGATCCACCGATTTCATATTTCTAATGAGCGCAGTCACCTCAGCTAAATAATATACCGTTCCATTTTCCTCATAAAGAAAGAAAGTTTACAAAAAAGGACATTCGCACGACATCCGTTTTCATCAGCTCAACACGTATGTTAGAAGTTTCAACAAATGGGGCCTTTTTTTACTCATGTTTGTCTTCGAACTTTGAATCGTTCGATTTCAGAATCGAGAACACAGGTTCCTATATATATATATATATATATATATATATATATATATATATATATATATATATATTTGGATATTTATAGATTTGATTAAAATGTTGTATTAAAAACGTTTCCGGACCCCCCCCCCAAAAAAAAAAGTGTTCAATGCCACTTAGTGCAGAAGAATAAAACTTAAAAGGAATTGATCTTACACCCCCACCCCACCCCTGACAGTTTCATGTATTTCCGGGCAAAACTGTCAATTTCGTATATTTTCGGGGTGTAGTATCTTATGACGATTGTATTTTTCCCCAAGATAGCATGAAAGTGACAGTTATGAGACAGGAACAGACAGTTGAATTAACATCAATTCATTATACATATATGTGCGTGTGTGTGTGTGTGTGTGTGTACATTTATATATATATATATATATATGTGTGTGTATAACTTTATATCTGTATATATATATATATATATATTTCGTCTAACATTACAAAAATATTTTTCTGTACTACTTGTAAAAAGAATCACGGAATTGGCACAAACATTATTTACGATGAAAACAAAATGTCAGTCAATCATTTTACAATTTTTTTTTTTTGCTTTACGTAACAATGATAATTCATTCGTTCAAATTTAGTTTAAAATCGCATTTCAATACTTATATGATTAGAATTTTGTAAATGCATTATAATTTGCAATATCAAGTTTAACTCGATTTTTTGTAATTTTATGAGATATATATATATATATATATATATATATATATATATATAAAGATAGAGCTCTCTAGCTGAGTTTATGTATGTATCTATTAACTTATATCCGTAAAGATTCCCTTCCGTTTGTTGTACTGATGGTTGTTTTGTAGAGATTCTGACTAAAGGAACATCAGTCAAGTTTCGATCACGACCAGAGGCAGCCTGCAATGTCTAACCGCACTGAAGAGTATTGATACAATGGAATAGAACTGTATGTGGATGACTATATATATGTATATATATGGGAGAAATGTGAGGAAGTTAATCCGACAGTATGTGGAGAAAGGTAGACAAACACGAGTTTCCATAACATCTCATGTTTGTCTACCTTTCTCCACACACAGATATATATATATATATATAACGAGGGATTTATTTATATGTAAGTAGTGCTAAATATCTATTGATAGAGCATTCATATTTAACTCAAGGTAGTGTGGATATGGAATCAAGTGGTTACTGTCAGTGTCTTGCCTATGGGATCTACAAACCAAGTATGGTTCGATGACTGTATAGGCTAGAAACTGTTTATGTACATAAAACACATTGTTAAATTGTACATGGGGTGCACTACTCAGTCTCCAAAATTTTGAGGACACACCTCTGTTCAATCTTTGAACTGCGTTTGATTTACCACCATTTTAAATAGCCTCACATAAATATTTTAGAGAGATTATAATTTTACTTTAAACCAATTTCAAATAATTCAAAATTTACATTTATGCAAAAATATTCTGAAAAAAAAAAAAAAATAAATAAATAAAAAAAAGAAAAAAGAAACCAAAAAAAAACTCCTGATAAACAGAAGTTTGTGAGCTTTTATTCTTAGTGTGTGGCGGATTAAATAAAAAGTTTATAAACATCTGTTCAATGTTTTTTTTTTTTGTTTTTTTTTTTCCAAATGACGGCCCCGACGATGGTTTAACAAACTGAAACGCCGTAGCATCGGTTAATATCTTGATGCAATTAGTTTTTTTTTTAAATTTGTATATACTTATTTATTGTCGGATTCATTTCCATTTTTTCCTGATGGTCCGAAACTGTTGATGTCTGTGTGTGCGCGTGGTGTATAATTTCATATTTGTATTTTCTTTTCCAAAGGCGAAAAACCAAAGAAAAAAAAAAACTTCTGTGAAAGTTGCCTATGTGTGTAATAAACATGCATACTTATAAATAAGTCTTCTCTTTGATGAAGACATAAACATCATGTCGATTGAAGCATTTAAACACAGCTTAATCATTAATTTAAACAAATGGAATGTCAGCTTTTTAGCGTATATTTGAAACAAGCAGAAATATATGTAACGATGTTTGGTAGATAAAACACGTTATTTTCTTTTCATCTAAAGTGATCGATGCCGTCAGTTTGTAATCAGTGGGTTCGTTTATGATCTATTTGTTTTCTATGTCAAAGTAGAATATTAATGGAGAATCGTAAATATTGCATACAAATAGAAACGTATTAGTTTCCTCTATAACAAGATCGCGTGTCTCTCGGTTTTGGATTGTTGTTTTTATCAGATAATGTGTTGAAAGAATAACGTATAAATAATAGAAGCAGAAAAATGATATCCGTCATGAAAAAGATCTCGTGCGCACTGGTCTATAGAAAATAGTTGGCATTCATCCATCAAGTAGAGACAATGGTGTAGTGTGCAAAAAATGGAACGCCGTACCCTGGGCGGATTGATATGAAGGATGAACTGTTTCTCAAGCAGCAGGTTTTCCCTACTCCACACTATCGTTGCAAAGGAAAAGAAAAAAAAAACAATATAGCTTGGCAACGTTAGTTTAGGCTCAGTCTACATTAGGGACTCAAGCTCCGGATTTGATTTTTGGGTTTACACCCCTAGCCATTTCTTAGAACGGAGTATAGACGCTAGGCAAAGGAGATTTTATAACAGACATCCTTGTCTAGATGGATTGCCATCCAAGGATAATGATCCACATCTAACCTGTTTGTGGATTCATGTGAGTAATAAGTACCCCAATCCTAAACAAACAGTGGGTGGTATTTAATACGGTCATCGTCACCGAAGTAGGTAGTCTCTCTCTCTCTCCCTGTGTAGAAAAATAGAAAAACACGAAGTATTCCAAAAGATAAGTTTATTTTTGATGGTTAAGTTGACGTTATAACGTTTCGGTTGATGCAAACTTCATCAGAACATGAGGTTAATTGTGTGCGGTAATGGTTGCCTTGCGAAAACGGAAGAATTGATGGTTGTATATCAACGGGAGTAACCGGTGTCGACCTCACGTTGGTTCCATGACGTGTATCAATCTATCACTTTATCCCTCCCTATTGGCTATTGCTTGGACATATCCTCTAGATAACTTCCAGTGTCCACACAGAGCTGATTAATGTACTGGTCGGATAACCCTGATGTGTTCATGTGAAGGGGTCCATAGGAAAATGCCGCTGATATGTCCTTAAATCACCAGCAGAACCAAGCATGTTTTGACATTGTTGCTAAGTTAATAAACAGCTGCTACTTCTCTGGATTTTTGTGTCCTATTGGACTCATAGCGTAGGGGATATAGACGTTGTATCGAGACATTTTTAAATGACAGTTATCTTTATGTTGCAGATTCAATCCTTGTCAAGTGTGGCAGTAACAGAATGATAATTAAAGAGCTTAATACCTGACCCTAGTTATGGTTAGCAGAATGAGAACAGGACACCCCCGTGGATTGAAAGTGTTGGGTTCAAAGTTACGTGATGGCTCCCGATAACAAAAATCCGAATCCGACAAAACATAACTGAAGAAGATCCGAGGGCATATTTGCCGAAACGTTGTAAAGATAACAATAAAGATGAGGACAATAGTCCGAATAATCCAAATTATACAAAGCTGCTATTTTGTAGGCTGTTGCTTCCAGGAGATCTTTACGCAGCAGCCTTGTCTAATTCTCATCTAGCTTTTTATGCAAACGTTAAAATTAAAGTGGTGCAGATATACCGTAGTATTCAAACGGATAGAGATAAAAAGAATTCGCATTTTATACAATCCAACTGATCAGATTTCCATATGATCATTAACCTGTCAATAGTAGTCCATGTTTGAGCTCACATCACAACTCAAAGACACGGTCAATTCACGTTAAAAGCATTGGTTCCCGTTAGACCACAGAAGTTAAGCAGCGATAAGTCTGTTCAATATCTTGATGGGTACCCATTTGAGTAAAAGCAGGTACGGTAAGCTACCTGATATGAAAATGACTTGATTCGGAATTAATTGATCCAAAAAAGTTGTTATGCCGTTAAGCAAACCAACAAAAAAAAAAAAAAACAGAATATCATAAAACGCATTAACTACAATCAAAATCGATTAATCGAGAGGCTACGATAAGAAAGACAAAAAGAGTGAGAGTGAGATTTAAATCAAGATTATTATACTTTTTACATATTGAAAAATATTGCAATAGTTCTGGATAGAAAGGAGACCTTCCAAATCGTCGAAGATGAAATGTAAAAATGTAAAACCCGATTATCTTGTGTTACTTAATCGCAGATTTCTTATTTGTAATGAGTTTCGTCAGCTCAGCTAAATAATAGACCATTGCGTTTTTATTGTAAAGAAAGTGAAGAAATAGTACACAGAAACATAAGAAAAAAAAGAAAGAGAGTAGGAAAAATCAGAGTATAAAAAAGGGTAGAGAGAGGGGGTGAGCCGGCACTAAAGATAAAGCTAATCTGTTTCAATTGAACATAAAGGAGAGAGAGAGAGAGAGAGAGAGAGAGAGAGAGAGAGAGAGAGAGAGAGAGAGAGAGAGAGAGAGAGAGAGAGAGAGAGAGAGAGAGAGAGTTAAATTAAGATTATACTTTTTGCATATTGAATTATTGCCATAGCTCTAAAGTAAATATAAACGTAACAATTAAATCATCATACTAAGGTATATCCACAGGTCCTGCTAGTATTCAATACTATTCCAACCATCTGACAGCCAACAAATAATCGTTAAATATTGAAAATTATTTTATAGTATTTTGATCAAAGATTATTTCAATAAGAAAGTCGTATATCGATCCGGTAAAGAGATAAGTATATTGAATATTTCTTTATCCGCACATTGTTTCACTTAATTAGAAGAAGAACCGTACCGTTAGGAAAGGCGGACACGTAAATCCCTCCAGTCGGAAATGAGAGCGAGGTAAGGAATGGGTTGACACGTCATCATCTCAGCAATTCCGACTAGAAGAGGGTAAAGTTAGCAAGCGTTTAACATCTCTCCATTCCGACTGGGAAAGAATAGTATAACAATTTGATCAAAATTTGTTTCAATAACGGATGAGCTCGTGGTGTAAGTGTAGTGTTCGTTGCGTAATGGATTGTTACCAGAGTTGAAATTCTGGACGAGGCTATTTGAGTTTCACATTGTATTTATATCACTGTTACATAATTTATGAACAGCTTATGAATTATGCACGTATCTGTAGTTAGAAATTTGAATAGGATCCGCTATACTTAGAATAACGTGGTTCATGGAAAATTACCCGACAGTTGTTAACTGGTACTAATCTTTTGCTTGAAAGCGCGCGATTGCACGCGTGAGAGTTTAGTTTAGATATAACGCAGGTTTCAGAATCAAATGGACAGGATTGAGTAATAAAGTTTTATTATCATAAAACAACCAAGTCTTGTTTGTTAAATAATTAAAGCAAGCATGGCCAACCCAGTCCAAAAGAAGAATCTACCCAGGAGAGAATAAGCCCAACCAGAGAAAATAGCACCCCAAGTAGAAGCAGAAGACTCAAAGTAAGAGTCATCATCATCACGTGTCTTATCTCTTTAATCTACTGTCTCTCTCTCTCCTATTATATACCCCGACATATGATGCGTGTATATATAAGAATATAACATCACCAAGAAAAGTATTATATCCACTTCTTCACCTAAGTAAAAAAGTAGGGTCAACTGAATTATTTAGAAATAACAAGTGACAACAGTAAACAACAGTTGCGAAAAAGTGATTGTATGTGCATCAAAAGAATAAATACGTTGCAATTTTCTATTGTGAAAGAATCCGGATACTTTTTCAGTTAAACAAGTACGGAACTTCTAATTCTACAACTCAAAAGAAAGAAAAAAAAAAGAATAAACATGCAAAAAGTTTTGTTCCCTTGGAAACGGTGTCGACAGACTGCCACAAGAAAATAAACAGAAATAAATCTCGTTCATATTGAGGATTGCGTCGACATTGTAATCAATGGACTTGAAGATTACATAACAAAACAAGGTAAGAATAGGCCCAATTACAGCAGCCAAAGGTTGCAAAAACAACGACCAGGAAAGACAAATCGAAAACCAGGAAAGACAAATCGAAAGACAAACCAGGAAGGAAAAAACCGAAACAAATAAAATAATATAGGAATAAAAGAAAAAGAAAAAAAAATATATATCCAGAGATTTCAGAAGAAACTTTGAATGAGTCGACATCTACACATGTAGATTCTGGAAAGGAAACTTAAACGCATTTAATAGCAGTGGGTATAGAGAAAATACAGAATAGCGAGTATAGGCTTTGTAAAGATAAAAACAAGTCTTCATTAAATATTGTTTTCAGCGAGGAGTGCAATATCGACAATAAATTGTTACACCTATGCGATCTGAATATGAATATGTTCAACTGGATTTTCTGAAAGTTCCGTTCACTTACAATATTATCTAGTAACAGGACCTGTGGATATACTACAGTATGATAATCTAATTATTACAACATTTGATATGTTTACTTAACAAAATTGTTCAATATGTAAAAAGTATAATTATCAAGATTTAACACAATCTCTTACTCTTTTTCTTTCTTTTCATCTTTTCATTATGTTCAATTGAGAGAGATTAGCATTATCGCTTCTACTCGATCACCCCTCTCCTTCCCCTTATTACATTTCTTATATTTTTCTGTGTAGCATGTTCTTTTCCCTCCCTTTATTTCTTTCTAATAAAAGCAAATAGTTTATTTAGCTAATGTAATGACACATCAGAAATAACAATGAGCAACACCATGTAATCAGTATTTAGAGTTTTGCCTTTCATCTTGGACGATTTGCATGGTTTTATTTATAACTAGATGGTGTTGCAAATTGACATCGGTCGTACAATTAAGGAGTACGTATTAATTAACATAATTTTCTCGCGTTTCTTAACTTATTAACACTGTGGAGTTATGGGTCTTTTGTCTTCGTATGTGTGGGCTCGTTTCTCTCTGCGCGTCCCTTAAACACATTCCGTCGTAACGCCTGTCTCGATTAACAAGCTTGAACTTTCTTTCAACAAATGTTTATTTTTTTGGCTGTGATAAATAATAGCAGTCGTCAATGCAGAGATAGAAATAAGGTTTTAACAGCGCCGCTTAAATTAGATACGCTAAGCGTGTCATTCGCCAGTATCATCTCCAAGCTGGCAACTTGGGCAGGATGACTGACAGAAAGAAAGGCCGTTTCATTTCGATAGGCTAATTCTAGCCTACGTCATGATGTCTGCCTTAATAGACCCTTCGTCGTATCGAGTGCGCTCCCCTCTCAGCTAGTTTCAACTATTCAACCCTTCTTTTATAATTTAACGATAATCAGCTGATTATTTACATATTTTAATTCTATTACATATTGTCAAATTGACACACTGGAATTTTTAGCCAAAACAATCCAACATTCCTCTGAAAGTGTAATCTCCAGAAAATATTCAATACCAGCAATTCTCTGATGGAATTTCAACAAATGCATTAAACAAAACGCATTCCAAATAAATTCTTTCAAAATATATTTTCAATATTAAAACTGATCCTTTTTCGAATCTTAAATAACTAAGGCCCCCTAATAATGTAACAACACTATTGTTCGATCGGTGTGTTTTACAGTCCTCTTTAAAAATCTTAAATTAGCTGGTTGAATTTATACAAATAAAGATGGTTGACACTGATTCAACTTAAAACGGACACCGGTGCAAAGTAATACCTTGAAAATAAAGAGACTTTTGTTGAGTATATAACCAAATAACCAAACATAATTACGAAGAGTAAAACCTAATAGTCTGGTCGTTGTATTGACGGCTTCGTCTGTGTATCCATTTTAAAATGACAGGACATTTAGTCTGTGCTTAGAATGACATAATTGAAATGAAAATATTTCCTAACTTTTCTCTTCAAATCAGTGATGAGATGACAAGTGAAAATTGGCAAAATACATTAAATAAATCTTTCATAATTGGTTTAGAGTATGACAACATTGATTTTTTTAAAAGAATGATTTACACTTTTTATTAATCATTTTCTTACCGTGTATATAAAATACATTGATGAAGACATTTTCATATATCTCAACAAAATAAAAGCAAAGGGGAAAATCCATCTATATTTTTTTTCAGTATATAACGTAAAAAAAATACCACGTGCAATACCCTGTCCTCATCAGTCGCTAACTAGGTGCGATAACACAATTTCAGCAGCTAAAAGCGGGTCTTCCATACCTAATGCAGCCATCCAGCCTTTTGGCCTCCGGATAGGTATATTTTTTAAGTTATTACTTATTTATCTGATTATTTTATTTTATAAGTAAATATTGTCCGTTCATCATAGCTGTTCCAAGTTGAATGTATTCTGTGAATTATTTTTGCCCGTTGATGGCATTAGGCGATTGTATTAACCGTTATGTAATGCAATCATATGAGCAGCACGTTGATAGATTGTGGTAAATTTCACACATACGTGGTATCTGCTTAAGATTTTTGACTTCGAATTCCTGGCCTGCTTAGAAAACTTTCCAGCACAGTGTCGCTCAGCAATGAGGTCCAGAATTCTGTGGGCGGGTGATCCTGAATCTTAACATCATCAATCGATTTATATTCTCAGACAGGGGAGTCACGGTGTTTGCATCTATATATTAATGCTCGTGTTCCTTAATAGTACGTCAGTTATCATCTTGGTTAAAAATGAGATCAATGAGAAATGCAAAAATGTAAATCCTGATTTTCTGCTATTGTTTATCCACCGAAATCTTTCTTGTGAGTGCTTGCTCTTCAGCTCAATAATTGACCATTCCGTTTATATCTTAACGAAAGAAAGGGAGGAAAAAGGACATGCAACAATATTATAAGAAAGAAAAAGAGTAGGGGAAGATAGGGCATGAAAGTGGAAGCAATAATGCTATTCTGATGCAATCAAACAAAGAAAAGAAAATGCAAGAAAGAAAGAAAGAGAATGAGTGAGTTAAATGAAAACTACTATACTTTATTTACATATTGAACTATTTAGCAAAAGCTCTTTAGTGAACCTATCAAACTTTTTAATAATTAAATCATCATACTATGCTATATCCACAGGTCCTGCTAGTTGTAATTTAATGTGTATTGTGAATGTAGTTCGATAGTTTTGGATGCTACATTTTTGTTGTATAATTTTACTTGTCCTTTGTACAAGTATACTTTTGTATTACACAAACGGTTTATAACAATCTTTGCAATTTCAATCACGATCAAATATATAGTATTGTTTTTTTGTTTTTTTTAACTATCATTTCTTAATATTGGATCCTATTGTAATTGCTTGTCAGGCACGCATATCAGCAGCGACGGTCGCAGTGGTTCTTTACACTCCATTAATCTTGTTCAAATTCTGTGTAAAACTCTTAACAAAGCGAATTTACAAATCCTTTACTCCGAATTTGTATATTAGTTTTTTCTTAATCTATCATGCCCACATTATCCGTATGCATACCAGGTTTATACAATTTTTATACAATTCCCCCCCACTCTCACTCTCTCAATTATAATGTGATTGTGGTTTATATATACCCATATCATAGAAAACATACACACGCTTATGTGTATGTAGGTATTTGTACGTATGTGGGGGCGCATGGTTTAATAATTACAGTCGTGGGAAACGGACTCGTCCACCTGAGTTCATATAATGGACGAAGTTCTTCGCATTTCACAGCGCTAAAACCCTTGAGAAAGGTATGCATCCAACTACTCTCCCTCCAACTATGGGTAAATAGTAGGACAGATTCGGCTCTTTAACCTAGGCTAGGTAATCAGTCTAGAAAAAGGAATGTAAACCTGTTAAAATCCGCTTAAGAAATTTACCATGTGTCGCATCCTACTCTACGGAGGAGTTGGTAAATATATATATATATAAATATATACACACACAAGTTTTGTTGAACTGTACAGACAATTCCTGTCGGACAAGTCTTTGGTTGATCCGTTCCAATTTTCGGGCCATCCATCTGGTGTCGGAGTGTAACTGGTATAACAGTCCACCAAAGGTTTCAAAACGAGCGCTTTTGGCAATACAATTTGCCATCCTCAGGTAGGAAACGATTGTAGGATTTCGTGTCT
Source organism: Doryteuthis pealeii (assembly GCA_023376005.1). Classification (NCBI taxonomy): domain Eukaryota; kingdom Metazoa; phylum Mollusca; class Cephalopoda; order Myopsida; family Loliginidae; genus Doryteuthis; species Doryteuthis pealeii. The sequence goes on along the minus strand of CM042139.1, from coordinate 3,635,802 downwards.
CGTTTTTTACCGAGAACGAGTAGTATCAAGGAATTAGAAGTGGGAGGTAATAACCATTGGTAGTAGGAGGTTGTATGAATGGTAGTGGTTCGAGCGAGCGTGTTCAACAAAACTTGTATAAAAGAAAAAATGCTGCCAAAATACACTTATTTTAATATATATATATATATATATATATATATATATATATATATACACACACACACACACGTGTGTGTAAGTATTTTTTACAATTCTCTTATGCATACCAGCTTTTCTATATAAATTTATCTCTCTCATATGTCAAGTATACGTGATTATCGTCTTACATGTGTATGCATGAATGTGTGAGAGTACATGCGAATGTGTTAGGAAACATACCCATATTACAAGAGATTCATGTAGTTTGTCAGAATATAATTTGTTTTAATGGTTTAAATTGAATAAACACATATTCGATCGATCTTTAAAAAGAATTTGCGTGAAAGAAATTTTAAGTCTTAAAAATACAATATAGATAAGAAATTAACCTTTCATTGTCTCCAGTCCGTGCTTAGAAAAAAGATTCATCATTTTAAAATGTTACCAACATAAAATGATTAGGATTAAACAATGCAATGAATTCACGTGTAGATTATTCTAAATAAAGACGAGATATAAATTTGAAATTTTCTTAAGTCTATAACTTCAATCTGTAATCTTATTATAATTGAGATGCGGTGCTAATCCGTATCATCAAAGCTACGCCCCTGCTTATGATATAATACCCTCAGGAATTGTGTAAGGTCATCAATGAGTATTTCATTTATACGCAACATCATTAATACATAGAATAAATATTATTTATATACGAAAATCTGAGTTAAATTTGCTTCAATACAGCCCATGTTATTAGCGTGTTTGAAATCCTGCAATGCGTCTTATATCGGCATATTTAATTAATGATAACCCCTTTCAAACTTCCTGTTCATTATTTTTAAAACATCGATATAACTTTTGTAAATACAGAATAAAATAGCAGCTAAAAGCGGGTCTTCCATACCTAATGCAGCCATCCAGCCTTTTGGCTCCGGATAGGTATATTTTTTAAGTTATTACTTATTTATCTGATTATTTTATTTTATAAGTAAATATTGTCCGTTCATCATAGCTGTTCCAAGTTGAATGTATTCTGTGAATTATTTTTGCCCGTTGATGGCATTAGGCGATTGTATTAACCGTTATGTAATGCAATCATATGAGCAGCACGTTGATAGATTGTGGTAATTTCACACATACGTGGTATCTGCTTAAGATTTTTGACTTCGAATTCCTGGCCTGCTTAGAAACTTTCCAGCACAAGTGTCGCTCAGCAATGAGGTCCAGAATTCTGTGGGCGGGTGATCCTGAATCTTAACATCATCAATCGATTTATATTCCAGACGATTGTATGTGCATCAAAAGAATAAATACGTTGCAATTTTCTATTGTGAAAGAATCCGGATACTTTTTCAGTTAAACAAGTACGGAACTTCTAATTCTACAACTCAAAAGAAAGAAAAAAAAAAGAATAAACATGCAAAAAGTTTTGTTCCCTTGGAAACGGTGTCGACAGACTGCCACAAGAAATAAACAGAAATAAATCTCGTTCATATTGAGGATTGCGTCGACATTGTAATCAATGGACTTGAAGATTACATAACAAAACAAGGTAAGAATAGGCCCAATTACAGCAGCCAAAGGTTGCAAAAACAACGACCAGGAAAGACAAATCAAAACCAGGAAAGACAAATCGAACAAACCAGGAAGGAAAAAACCGAAACAAATAAAATAATATAGGAATAAAAGAAAAAGAAAAAAAAATATATATCCAGAGATTTCAGAAGAAACTTTGAATGAGTCGACATCTACACATGTAGATTCTGGAAAGGAAACTTAAACGCATTTAATAGCAGTGGGTATAGAGAAAATACAGAATAGCGAGTATAGGCTTTGTAAAGATAAAAACAAGTATTCATTAAATATTGTTTTCAGCGAGGAGTGCAATATCGACAATAAATTGTTACACCTATGCGATCTGAATATGAATATGTTCAACTCGTCTTTCAACCGTTTGCTGGATTTTCTGAAAGTTCCGTTCACTTACAATAGTATCTAGTAACAGGACCTGTGGATATACTACTGTATGATAATCTAATTATTACAACATTTGATATGTTTACTTAACAAAATTGTTCAATATGTAAAAAGTATAATTATCAAGATTTAACACAATCTCTTACTCTTTTTCTTTCTTTTCATCTTTTCATTATGTTCAATTGAGAGAGATTAGCATTATCGCTTCTACTCGATCACCCCTCTCCTTCCCCTTATTACATTTATTTCTTATATTTTTCTGAATAGCATGTTCTTTTTCCTCCCTTTATTTATTTCTAATAAAAGCAAATAGTTATTATTTAGCTAATGTAATGACACATCAGAAATAACAATGAGCAACACCATGTAATCAAATTTAGAGTTTTGCCTTTCATCTTGGACGATTTGCATGGTTTTATTTATAAATAGCTGGTGTTGCAAATTGACATCGGTCGTTGATTAAGGAGTACGTATTAATTAACATAATTTTCTCGCGTTTCTTAACTTATTAACACTGTGGAGTTATGGGTCTTTTGTCTTCGTATGTGTGGGCTCGTTTCTCTCTGCGCGTCCCTTAAACACATTCCGTCGTAACGCCTGTCTCGATTAACAAGCTTGAACTTTCTTTCAACAAATGTTTATTTTTTTGGCTGTGATAAATAATAGCAGCCGTCAATGCAGAGATAGAAATAAGGTTTTAACAGCGCCGCTTAAATTAGATACGCTAAGCGTGTCATTCGCAAGTATCATCTCCAAGCTGGCAACTTGGGCAGGATGACTGACAGAAAGAAAAGCCGTTTCATTTCGATAGGCTAATTCTAGCCTACGTCATGATGTCTGCCTTAATAGACCCTTCGTCGTATCGAGTGCGCTCCCCTCTCAGCTAGTTCCCCCTTTCAACTATTCAACCCTTCTTTTATAATTTAACGATAATCAGCTGATTATTTACATATTTTAATTCTATTACATATTGTCAAATTGACACACTGGAATTTTTAGCCAAAACAATCCAACATTCCTCTGAAAGTGTTTGTAATCTCCCGAAAATATTCAAGACCAGCAATTCTCTGATGGAATTTCAACAAATGCATTAAACAAAACGCATTCCAAATAAATTCTTTCAAAATATATTTTCAATATTAAAATTGTTCCTTTTTCGAATCTTAAATAACCAAGGCCCCCTAATAATGTAACAACACTATTGTTCGATCGGTGTGTTTTACAGTCCTCTTTAAAAATCTTAAATTAGCTGGTTGAATTTATACAAATAAAGATGGTTGACACTGATTCAACTTAAAACGGACACCGGTGCAAAGTAATACCTTGAAATAAAGAGACTTTTGTAGAGTATATAACCAAATAACCAAACATAATTACGAAGAGTAAAACCTAATAGTCTGGTCGTTGTATTGACGGCTTCGTCTGTGTATCCATTTTAAAATGACAGGACATTTAGTCTGTGCTTAGAATGACATAATTGAAATGAAAATATTTCCTAACTTTTCTCTTCAAATCAGTGATGAGATGACAAGTGAAAATTGGCAAAATACATTAAATAAATCTTTCATAATTGGTTTAGAGTATGACAACATTGATTTTTTTAAAAGAATGATTTACACTTTTTATTAATCATTTTCTTACCGTGTATATAAAATACATTGATGAAGACATTTTCATATATCTCAACAAAATAAAAGCAAAGGGGAAAATCCATCTATATTTTTTTTCAGTATATAACGTAAAAAAAAATACCACGTGCAATACCCTGTCCTCATCAGTCGCTAACTAGGTGCGATAACACAATTTCAGCAGCTAAAAGCGGGTCTTCCATACCTAATGCAGCCATCCAGCCTTTTGGCCTCCGGATAGGTATATTTTTTAAGTTATTACTTATTTATCTGATTATTTTATTTTATAAGTAAATATTGTCCGTTCATCATAGCTGTTCCAAGTTGAATGTATTCTGTGAATTATTTTTGCCCGTTGATGGCATTAGGCGATTGTATTAACCGTTATGTAATGCAATCATATGAGCAGCACGTTGATAGATTGTGGTAAATTTCACACATGCGTGGTATCTGCTTAAGATTTTTGACTTCGAATTCCTGGCCTGCTTAGAAAACTTTCCAGCACAGTGTCGCTCAGCAATGAGGTCCAGAATTCTGTGGGCGGGTGATCCTGAATCTTAACATCATCAATCGATTTATATTCTCAGACAGGGGAGTCACGGTGTTCGCATCTATATATTAATGCTCGTGTTCCTTAATAGTACGTCAGTTATCATCTTGGTTAAAAATGAGATCAATGAGAAATGCAAAAATGTAAATCCTGATTTTCTGCTATTGTTTATCCACCGAAATCTTTCTTGTGAGTGCTGGCTCTTCAGCTCAATAATTGACCATTCCGTTTATATCTTAACGAAAGAAAGGGAGGAAAAAGGACATGCAACAATATTATAAGAAAGAAAAAGAGTAGGGGAAGATAGGGCATGAAAGTGGAAGCAATAATGCTATTCTGATGCAATCAAACAAAGAAAAGAAAATGCAAGAAAGAAAGAAAGAGAATGAGTGAGTTAAATGAAAACTACTATACTTTATTTACATATTGAACTATTTAGCAAAAGTTCTTTAGTGAACCTATCAAACTTTTTAATAATTAAATCATCATACTATGCTATATCCACAGGTCCTGCTAGTTGTAATTTAATGTGTATTGTGAATGTAGTTCTATAGTTTTGGATGCTACATTTTTGTTGTATAATTTTACTTGTCCTTTGTTCAAGTTTACTTTTGTATTACACAAACCGTTTATAACAATCTTTGCAATTTCAATCACGATCACATATATAGTATTGTTTTTTGTTTTTTTAACTATCATTTCTTAATATTGAATCCTATTGTAATTGCTTGTCAGATACGCATATCAGCAGCGACGGTCGCAGTGGTTCTTTACACTCCATTAATCTTGTTCAAATTCTGTGTAAAACTCTTAACAAAGCGAATTTACAAATCCTTTACTCCGAATTTGTATATTAGTTTTTTCTTAATCTATCATGCCCACATTATCCGTATGCATACCAGGTTTATACAATTTTTATACAATTCCCCCCACTCTCGCTCTCTCAATTATAATGTGATTGTGGTTTATATATACCCATATAATACTCACAAATACACACGCACATAGAAAACATACACACGCTTATGTGTATGTAGGTATTTGTACGTATGTGGGGGCGCATGGTTTAATAATTATAGTCGTGGGAAACGGACTCGTCCACCTGAGTTCCTATAATGGACGAAGCTTTTGGCATTTCACAGCGCTAAAACCCTTGAGAAAGGTATGCATCCAACTACTCTCCCTCCAACTATGGGTAAATAGTAGGACAGATTCGGATCTTTAACCTAGGCTAGGTAATCAGTCTAGAAAAAGGAATGTAAACCTGTTAAAATCCGCTTAAGAAATTTACCATGTGTCGCATCCTACTCTACGGAGGAGTTGGTAAATATATATATATATATATAAATATATACACACACAAGTTTTGTTGAACTGTACAGACAATTCCTGTCGGACAAGTCTTTGGTTGATCCGTTCCAATTTTCGGGCCATCCATCTGGTGTCGGAGTGTAACTGGTATAACAGTCCACCAAAGGTTTCAAAACGAGCGCTTTCGGCAATACAATTTGCCATCCTCAGGTAGGAAACGATTGTAGGATTTCGTGTCTCGTTTTTACCGAGAACGAGTAGTATCAAGGAATTAGAAGTGGGAGGTAATAACCATTGGTAGTAGGAGGTTGTATGAATGGTAGTGGTTCGAGCGAGCGTGTTCAACAAAACTTGTATAAAAGAAAAATGCTGCCAAAATACACTTATTTTAAAATTATATATATATATATATATATACACATACACACACACACACACACACACACACCCGTGTGTGTAAGTATTTTTTTACAATTCTCTTATGCATACCAGCTTTTCTATATAAATTTATCTCTCTCTCATATGTCAAGTATACGTGATTATCGTCTTACATGTGTATGCATGAATGTGTGAGAGTACATGCGAATGTGTTAGGAAACATACCCATATTACAAGAGATTCATGTAGTTTGTCAGAATATAATTTGTTTTAATGGTTTAAATTGAATAAACACATTCGATCGATCTTTAAAAAGAATTTGCGTGAAAGAAATTTTAAGTCTTAAAAATACAATATAGATAAGAAATTAACCTTTCATTGTCTCCAGTCTGTGTTTAGAAAAAAGATTCACCATTTTAAAATGTTACCAACATAAAATGATTAGGATTAAACAATGCAATGAATTCACGTGTAGATTATTCTAAATAAAGACGAGATATAAATTTGAAATTTTCTTAAGTCTCTAACTTCAATCTGTAATCTTATTATAATTGAGATGCGGTGCTAATCTGTATCATCAAAGCTACGCCCCTGCTTATGATATAATACCCTCAGGAATTGTGTAAGGTCATCAATAAGTATTTCATTTATACTCAACATCATTAATACATAGAATAAATATTATTTATATACGAAAATCTGAGTTAAATTTGCTTCAATACAGCCCATGTTATTAGTGTGTTTGAAATCCTGCAATGCGTCTTATATCGGCATATTTAATTAATGGTAACCCCTTTCAAACTTCCTGTTCATTATTTTTAAAACATCGATATAACTTTTGTAAATACAGAATAAAATACTAGCAGTACCGGTCTATATACCACACTATGATAATCTAATTATTAAAACGTTT
>CM042139.1:3531428-3623928 GCA_023376005.1 Doryteuthis pealeii | reverse complement strand
TTTCCATAGCAAATTACTTGTTAGCGTCCATTCCTTAGATAAAGTGTCACATTAGTGGAAAACATTCCTGGTTTGCGTTGAATATAAAAATCAAACGCTTCACTGCTTCAAGGTTGAAGAATTATTATTCTTGAACCAGGTCAAAGACCGTCATCATTTTATATCTTCTGCTGATACAAATATAGAGGTTGAACAGACTTATGGTGTTTATTCCAACAGAAAATTCAATCGGAAAAATTAGAAATTTCTATTGAACATAAGGGGCCGTATTAACTCATTCGGTTGAGCACCACCCTTGGAATCTCAAGGATCAAACATCGATACTGGCCCCTGCCAAATCAGCGGAAATCTCACAAGCATACGCACATATTGACTCTCCCTCCCCCTATATACCATCATGCACGCACGATGAACATTGCTGTTTAACGAAGGAAAATGCTGGGTTAAAAAATCCAGCCCCGACGAATTCTTCAATGTCGCAATCAGTTCTTTCGGCAGCGCTGAAATTTGTGCCCTAGTGGGTTATTCATCCTCGAATAAAAAGTTTAATTCCCAGAACAAACCTTTGGGGTTGACCGTGATGATGGTCTATGTCTATCTCGTAACTGCAGTGGCTATACCTTAGACAACTACGTAAAAACTTAATCCCACACCTACACAACACGGGTCAGTGTATACAAATTTAACAAATATCAATTTCCCTAGATGTTAATTTAATCAAACAAAATGGAATACATAAGCCATACCATAAACCTAACGAGAAACTAAAATATATAAACATAGGTTCCTGCCACCAACCAATAATTTTCAAAAAATCTCGTTCCTAGTATTAATCGCAAAATCTCTAGCCTATTCTCAGATAAAAACATTTTTGCGAAAACTAATCCTCTCTAAAATAAGGCCCTACATGATAGCGAATTTAAAGACAAACCATATTTAACAAATCTAAAAACAGCAAAAGAAAAATCATCTGGTTTACACCTCCATATTCCCTAAATGTTAAAACCAACGTAGGTAAAATATTCGTATGGCACGCCAACATAAATATCATACAATTTCTAACAGAAACAAGAAAAAATAGTTACTCCTGTGAGTCATCGATGAAATCCAAAATAACAGCAATACCTAAAAAGATCCCACCATGTTCCTGTAAATAAAAAAAACTGTCTTCTAAAACAAAAATGCAACGTAAAATCCATAATATATGAAGCGACAACCAGCAAAAAAAATGGTCCAAGAAGATTTCAAACAGTGACTACTCGCATAATGAATCACCCAGGAAAAAAAAAAAAAAGACAGCTACAACGCTCGCAAACCGCAAATGGAAGTACAAAGAGTGGGTGATTTTAAACGAACATAAACCAAGTGATGTGGACTTTGTTCTACAGAAAAAATTCCAGATCCTACAAGAAATAGCTTTTCCGCAAAGACACCTAAATACTAATTTTAAAAAATATTCAGAGCCTGTCCACACAGAAATAAATATTTACTAAACTCTGCTACTGAAAAAATAACAAAATCAACCACCTCAAAATGAAAAATTTTTCCAAGTGTTGTTTTTAACAACATGTACGCACAAAGGCGACACACAGAAGAATAAATCGTGAACGCTTTCCATTTGTATGTTATTTACAAGGTGACTTGACTGACGAAACGCACCTTCTGCTTTGAAACCATAATATTATATATATATATATATATATATATATATATATATATATATGTATGAAATAAAAGTAACTTAATCCGACAGTGTAAATTTGATATATTGAAAAAAAAAAAATGTTTACAAATGCATGGGATCATCAGGAGAGAATGTGCAACCATTTCGGGGCCTTCCTCTCAACTGTTTTAAAAAGCAACATCGCCCCCCCCTCACTGATGTGAGGCCCCTCGGAATATCTGTATCGACCGTATGTAATAGTATGTAATAATTATTTTTGTTGAAGACCGATCTATTACATGCGGTCGATACAGATATTCCGAGGGACCTCACATCAGTGAGGGGGGGGCGATGTTGCTTTTTAAAGCAGTTGAGAGGAAGGCCCCGAAACGGTTGCACATTCTCTCCTGGTGATCCCATGCATTTGTAAACATCATTTATTTTTTCAATATATCAAATTCACACACACACACACACACAATATATTATATATATATATATATATATATATATATATTAATGCCTATATTTAAGATATGTTTTAAATGGGGTTTTAATTTGGCTCTGTTAATTTAGCATTGAACATTATTGTATACTATAAGACTTCATATTTGCTATTGTTCATTTTATTTAATTGAGAGAGCGTTTACATTTGAGCTCAGGTAGCTTGAATACGGAGTCATCACCTGGTTACTGATTTTCTAGCCTATGCCATCTCCAGACCATTGGGTTTGAAGATGAACTATGGAACTTATGAATTTACCTAGAAAATTATCCTTATGAATCGAGTTATTTATCATTTATACAATTTTCTGTTATATTATTGAGAAAGAACTAAGAATATAATACATATTCAATGATTATCATGATACGGAATGGATTTAGCGATTCTAATATCTATTGATAGAATTCATTTTGCAGTAATCTCATTGAAAAATGCATGAATTCATCTCTTACCAATATTTAGTTAGACACTGTTTAACCTTTACCCTCTCTCGGGGAAAGAATTCAAACCAGTACTAAAAATAAAGTTAGCGAAGTGGCTTATCAGTATCAGCCAGACAGCGAGGGAGTTTATCCTCTTTTCGCTAGCATTAGGCCAGTAAGATTGTTTTTGCTGAGTGCGATACCTACCATCAGCTACTCAATTTAAATCACAGACCAGATTACCCAATCTGTGTTACTCATACCCTCAGCTCCATGCTATACCGAACGTATCCTGTTACACAATATGTGTTACTTATACGCTGAGCTCGCGGGGGCCGGTATCGATCTCAGAACCTGGCGATTCAAAGGCGGGTGCTTTACCGACAGAATTGAACTTGTGTTGCATACTGTTGGCGGCAAGGGTTTTTTGGGTTGGTTTGGTTTTACGGCATATCAACCTCAGTGGGTCATTCAATGGATAATACAATTTTTTTTATAAATACATTTTTCTATTTAACCCATAGATGGGACCCTAACAGGTACTACCACTCCGTGTCAGAGTGGACCCGGGAGCAATGGTGACGAAGGGGTGCTCCACATTCCCCAAACCTGGAACCTCACCAACAGATAGAGTTTAACGTCATTCCCAGGACATGTAGACATTCAGTCACCGCCTTCTCGCACCTATATGATAAAAAGGGTCGGGGCTTGCCATAAGAGCAATAGGGTTGGGAAAATCATATAGGTGCTAGGGCTTGACATGACCAGCCGATTGATCGGAGGGGGCCTCTCCGACCGCCCGTCTAGCCCAAGATAGGGCCAAAGTGGAGTATTGCAAGTCATGAACTGCTCATCCACCCGGGCTCTATCCTTAACAATCACGGGTCGCCACCCACGGCCAACAGGTTGCCCCATTGGGGGAATCTTACCCCTCTGCAGGGTGCAGTCAGTGCATTCTAACGCCCCAGCCAACAGGGCGGGCGGCGAAGAGGAGTTGAGTAAATACATACATAATGATGCCATGTTTACATCGTAAAAAAAAATGTTTTCGCATTTTGTATTTTATACTTGGTTTTACTGCATGTGATTTGCATAAAATTAGTTTTAACTTACAGAATATATCGATAATCTTGTTAAGTGTTAATGATCAGTTCTCAAAATTAGAGGAAAATCAACAACGATAAAAATGAATATTAAATTCCCTGGATTAAATATAGAGCAAATAGATTATTCTTGGAATTAATTTCACAGAGACATCCAACTTTTGATATTTGCAGTAAAATAATCCACCAAATATTTCATTATTATGGATAATACTTCTTCTCTAATGCTAATCATGTTGAAATACAAGACGATTTTGTCGCTGGGACTTAGAAGTCTCTTCATCCGAAATTATGTTTGGGGAGATAATGTGTCATTAAAACAAGAGATAGTGTTTCTTATTTAATCAAACAAAAACCATGAAAGAAAAACTGATCTTTTTACGTTTATAAGTAAATATCTCACATTTGTAAGTTATTATATTTAAAGGGTCCATTTAGCTCAGTCGTTAGAACACAGGAATTGCAAGGTTCTTGGTTCGATGCCGATCCCCGCAAACACAGCATATGGGTAGCATAGGTTGGGTAATCTAATCTGTGCGGTAAAGTGGAGAGCAGAAGATAGGCTTGGCGCCCCACTCCAGCAAAAAAAAACAAAAAAAAAAAAAAAAAAAACTCCTGGTCTAGTGCTAATGAAAAATGGATAGGCTCTCTCGCTGTCAAACTGATACCGACAATAGGCCACTACTCCAGCTATACTTTACTTTATATTTAACGTATCTGAGAAAAATTCCGAAACTTTTCAGGTTGCATGACTCATGATGGGGTCAAAGTTGCCGTTTCGCAGGTAGTAATGGATTTTAAATCCATCAACAGCCTGAAAGATTTTGTTAATTTAAAAATAAAACAGGGTATTAAGTAAATAAGATGTAAAAATAGATTTAGAATAACCAAAAGTTAGTGGTCGTCTCTTATCAGTTAACCACGTGCCCGATTGTACGAATGACAACAATGGCTTTCTTACGGGAACTCTCGTTGTAGGTCCGAGAAGAGATTTCACGCGAGAGTAGGGGTCAGGCAGATATTAAGCTACTGCTAGAGCTACGCCTAGCAACTTTGGGAATAGCTAAACTGCCCCACCACCACCACATTAGGGGTACACTACAATCTAAATAACAATGGAGGTTTGCTCCGATTAGGTGCAGGGTCGTCGGCTTGCGACTAATGAAAACCATCACAATAAAATCAAGTAATATTACTCAAAATGATAAATATATTCAAACGTTAGATATTGTTTAATTTTACATAAACAGTTACCTCCCTGTGGGCTGTAGCGTTAGAATACACTGACTGCACCTCTGCATAGGGGTAAGACTCCCACAGTAAGGCCACCTTTTGAACTTGGGGGTGATCAGTGATGCTTACGGATGGAAAACCTAGTAGCTGCGCACTGCATGACATGCAACACTCCTCTTTTGCAAATAGTCTAGATGGGCGGTTGAAATAGCCCCCCCCCCATCCGATCAATAGGCTGGTCACGTCAAGCCCTAACAACTATGTGATTGTCGCAACCCTATTGGCTTTATGGCAAGCCCAAACCCTTTTTATCATATGGGTGCTAGAAGGCGGTGGCTGAGGGTCTTCATGTCCTGGGAGTGACGTTAAACTATCTGATGTTGAGGTTCCCATTTTAGAGGTTTTGGGAATGTGAAGCACTCCTTTAACACCATGGCTCCCAGGTCCACTCTTACCCGGAGTGGTAGTACCTGCAATGTTCACATCTATTGGTTAAATAGAAAAATGTTTATAAAAAAGTGTGTATCCATTAAGAATGAATTTATTTCAAAATTTCGTCGGTATTAAATGACCCACTGAGGTTGATATGCCGTAAAATAAACCAAACCAAACATTGGCAGTTGAAGTTTCCTTATAAGTGCATTAGTACTGTAGTACACTAGATTCAGACATATGTAATTTTATAAAATCTTCGATATAAGTGATTCTGGCATTTCTTCAAACCAATAGTTCATTATATATATATATATATATATATATATATATAATTTAAAAAATATCTTGAATTGAAGTGCATTATGTATGAGACTTTATAAGCAGTTCTCAGAGAAAACGATATGATTGATGATGTATAAGAAAAATATTGAAACTCCTAAGAAAGAATTTTGTTTTGAGCAGAAGTAAATGGATAAAAGGAAAATATAGGAATTATTTCCTGTTTTGTTGAATTACAAAATTAGGCAGTGTACATTTTTCTACTTGTCGAGGGAGTAAGCACACTTTCTCATATAGATATATATTACTGATGACAAAAACGTTCAATCACGCGTAAAAGCTAAATTATATACACAAAGAGAGCGAGAGAATTTCGAAAACAAAAATCATCATTTACAAAGGATCTAAACATTGGGAAATAATTAGGGCGAAATAAACAGATTATATACAACAGAATTGTCATTTCTTTTTGTTGAAATTTCTGTGGTTGTATTTACATTTACCCCATATATCATGTTTATTATAATAGTCTGTGACATTCCAATCAAAGTTTATAAGATTGAAAGCCTTGTTGTAATGGTTAGAGACGTTGAAAATGGACTCGTCCACCAGAGTTCAAATCCTGGACGAAGCTACGGTTAACATAGTGTTACATAATTATTAGATTCCTTATATTTATGTACAGTAGTGTAGAAACCAAAATGGCTGTTATAAGTTGCAGCCCACGGCCTTGAAGGATTGAATGACAAGGCTTGACCTCATCCTGATCCTTGCGATGGATACCGTGAGAATCGGTGGAGAAGACCCTCTTCCGGTTTAGATTAGAAAGAGATTTTAGACAGATCGGCCAAAACCACGACGGTGGTAAGTCGTGTTATGCACGCTGCCGACTCAATCTGCGCAGGTAGTCTTGTGGGGATTTCAGAATAAAATATGATCTAAGTTAAATCGAAGTCTTGTGTTATTATCTAAAAACTACCAATGACACAGGGCTTCTGATAAAGAGAAATCCCCAAGGGAAGACCAGACACGAAGTCCCCAAAACGAAGTCCAGACGCTAGAAGAGACGCTAGAAGAATAGAAGTAAGAAAGTAAAAGGAAAGAGTATACAACAATAGTGCTAATACCCTTGGGAAAGGTATGAATTCAACAACTCTCCTTCTAGCTATGGGTTAATAGTAGGACAGACTAGGCACTTTAACCGTGGTTAGGCAACCAGTCTAGTAGAATGAGCACTGAATTAAAACCTGCTAAACTCTACTTGGGGTGGTCACTACTAGAATAGGCCCAGTCCTAATTAGGGATCTATTTCACTATACCAGGGTGAGTCACCGTGGTGTACAGACTAATGTACTGGATTGCAGCATCAAACTTTGTGAGTTCGAACTACCGGCGCTCTATTACGTTCGAATTCAGATAAGCTCATTGAAGAATAATCAAGCTAAGTTCCAATTACCGTCGAATTGGAAAGACACGGCAACAAGTGGTTGTAACTCAATACAACCTCGTCCTGTTGCAATTCTACTGCAGAATGACAGGGTATTTATAAAAACTCCACAATATCATAGAAACCAAGCAGCCAATCAGAACTCAGGGAATGGAATCACCCAAATGTATGAATGGATTATTCTTGATTTCTATAAATACCAACTGTCTTGGACACTGCTTCAGTTGTGCTTAGCTAATTGCTGTTATTCAAACCAACAGTAGACTGACTTCAATAATCACATGGGAAAGGCATGACAACGCAATCCATTTAGTTATGATGTCGTAAGGGGAGATATTTCTCCAACAAAATAGTTGGACCCTCGTTGTTCTCTCGCTACAGCCAAAACGTACTATAATGACGAGTCAAATAATAAGTGACATTAACAGATCATCAGTATGAACTGTGAGGTTCTGTAAATTGACATAGAATTCAGATCTGGTATAAACCATGTGCGAAGATGTGTAAAGGATCAACTGAGGAAGGATCTGTAGATATATCACAGTATGATAATTTAATTATTACAACGTTTGATATGTTGACTTTGAAGCTATTGTAAATAGTTGAATATTTTTGGAGAAATATGAGCTTAATTGAAGTCATACCTAATTTGAAAATTAATTAGTTGTTAATGAATTAGGCGAATATATCTGTTCAAATGTAAGGCGTAAACAAATCTAGAAAAATTCAATCTGTATGTACATTTCGGTCTATTATGCCTCATCAGCAGAGTTATAGACAGGAAGCCGCTTTGAGTGTGATTCGAACCCTGGTTGACAAGCGGGGATTCTAACATTACACTAGCTGTTTTTTCCAGATTTCTCGTTTGTTTTTAAACTGATATATCTACATTTTTGTCGTGCAGTATAGTTTAATATGTAAAATTGATAATCTTCATTTAACTCTTTCCCATCTTTCTTTCGTTTTCTATCTTGTTTTTTTTCGGATAAACAACACCAGATAATCATGATCTACATTCTTGAATTTCTCTTTTGGGCGATCTAGATGGTTTCATTTGTAACCAGAGGATGTTGCAAGATGATAACTGTCGTACAATAAAAGAACACGAGCATTTATATATAGATTGTTACTATTATTTATCAGACTCTTTAGTATTTAAAAAAAATTGCTTTATTTCTTTTTTTTTTATCTCATCGTATTTAAGTCCTCCAAGATAGCCATAGAATGAATTTAATTTTAATTCATTATCTGAAAATTTAATCTAATTTATTGCCACAAGTTCTTTTTTCTTTTTTATCTACAAAGTTCGGCTTTAGTCTGTCACAAGAATTTAGTCATGGTTTACAATTTAAAAAGTTGGTACATCTACAGAATAGTAGCCATGGTTGATCGGAAGATTTCCGTAAAACGCTGAGGGAAAATTCCGGAATTTAAAGAAAGGATAATAGACGCTTTGTTGATAAAGGGAGAAAGCCGTAAAAATTTATGTTTATATTTTAAAGATAATTCAATTGAAATAGATAAAATCAAGAAATATTTGTAATAAAAATTTCAGAGACGGGAAACGTAGAATAAATATGATATATTTACATGTATATTTAATTTCTCACGTCGTCTCCGATGGTTGGGTCATGTACGTCGGATGGATGATAGGGGAATCGGGATTCGTCTATGGAGAGCTTACATCTGGTAAAAGACAGATTGGTCGCCCCCAGCTGCGATTCAAGGATGTCTGCAAATGTGATCTCAGGTGCTTTGGCATTGTCCCTTCCAACTGGGAATATTTCAAGACCATATCTCCATAGAGGACTGTACATGTCAGAAGTCACCCTGATACAACATCATGAAGCTAAGAGGTCCATAAGAAAGCAACGGCAACAAAGCATCGGAACATCAACATCTTCAGAACAGCCTTCAAATGCGACATCTGTGGTCGAGAATGTTTTTCAAACATCGGACTTCACAGTCACAGGAGGCGCTGTAACTTCAGTGGTACATACAAACTTTATCATAGTCTTCCGAGACTGAATTGCCAATATCTAATTTATTCTTAGGAAAAAAATGATCTCTTCAAACAAAATATTCTAAACTAACAGGACCTGTGGATATAATACAGTATCATTTAATTGCTACAACGTTTGATATGTTCAATTAAGAGCTATTTTTAGTTCCATATGTAAAATTATTGAAGTAAGTCAGTTAGACAGTCAACAATTGGTTTGAGCAATGTGACTGGCCAAGCCTAACCATGCAGTTACTAGTTCTCCAATGAACCCACTATAACAGCTTAAATAATTGCTGCCACCACTGCCAGGAAGAGTCCATTAAGCTGAGGAGGTGTTCGACTGTTCCACTGTACAATAGTTAACAATCTGTAACAGTCATTTCCAGACTGCAGGTTCAATTCCGGCTAAGGGTGAAAGTAACACAGAATAACAATTAACAGTATTCTACATCTCCCTTCCTCCCCCTCTCCCATTGCGCAAGCGTATCGGCCTTTGAGGAGAAATTAGTTCCTTTCGACCAGGCTGATTAGAGGGGAGCAATCTTGACAATGCCCGGGGTATTTTCGTCAGCTTTGGTTTTGGGGGCGAAGTAACATTGGGTGATGCCAGGTCCCTAGTGTTGAGGTGTGGGGTGTTAGAGTTGGAGCCAATGGGATCAAGCATAGCAAAAGGCAATGGCGTGGGTTTGGGTTTTGTGATCAGCGTTCGGTTTCTGAGTGTGATCCTACCTGATCCGTCCACTCGTATAACAAACTTGATTTAACTCACTTTTTTCTTTCTTTATGTTGATTAGGTTCGATTGAAACATTAGCGGTAGAGTGTGTCTGCGCTCACCCTCTCTCAATGTCTTCCCTAGATTCTTATATTTTTCTGTGTAGCATGTTTTTTCTCTTCCTTTTCTTTCTAATCAGGATTTACATTTTTGCATTTCATCAGGGACGATTTGGACAGTCCTTTTTAACCATGTTGCAAGGTGATAATGATATTACTTTTAAGAAACACGATTATTAATATGTAATATATTAAACGATTGCACATTTGGGTAATTCCATGTCAAATCATCCAGGCCATGTTACCCAACCCCTTCAATTTTTCTGAAGTTTTGTCCAGGTGTGGATTATGTGACAATTAGACGATCTCCAAAATTTGAGCTTCCAATTACAAGAATTGGCGGAGTTATGTCGATTTTAACTACTAAAAACTGGTTTATAAAAGCATTTTTGCCCAAGGAATACAAAAATGCTATCCAAACGTCTTAAAGTCAACCAATTTCAAGTTATTGATGATTTCTGATTTTTTCATAGGAGGATCAATATCCTGATGTGGCACTGCAGCTATGAAAAATATTTTCTATCATTATTTCACATATATTGAACACTATTTGTACCAAAAAGATAGTTTGATTTTTTCTTAGAACCAAAGCTATAATGTTTTGCAAAATTGTTAAAATTTTGCACTTCAATTTTTTCTGAAATTTTGTCCGTGTGTTGACTATATTCAAGTTAGACAATCCTCAAAATTTGAGCTTCCAATTCAAAAAAATGGCGGAGTTATGTCGATTTCTAGCTCTTCAAATTTAGGTGGGGGTCGCGAACATCTTTATTTTGCGAAACTTTCTGTAATCTACTTTTGTATGTAAAATGAGTCCTAGAGCTTCCCTACTCCTAAAAATTGGTTTATAAAAATATTTTGGTCCTAAATCCAAAACTTCTATCAAAATAGTATTAAAGTTAACCAATTTTAATTTATTATTTCTGATTTGCAAAATTCTAATTGATTGACACTTACTTTTTTCTGGATGATTTGATATGGAATTAGCCATTTGTCTATCAAGATTATATATATATATATATATATATATATATATATATCTTATTATAATAGAGATGTAACCGAAAATATATTAACACTCAATTCCACTTATTTACGTCACATTCTCCATGTTTTATTTTTATTTAAATCAATAAAATAAAATACATTATTAATACTGTTGGGATGCGAGTGTACTTATATATAAAAAAAACAAACAATAATTTGCATATATATTAAAAATTTGATTTTAATAATATGAGCTCAACCATTAATAATGAATATAAAAGATTATTAAATTTTATTATAATTAGTATATATATTATTATTATATATATATATTATATATATATATATATAATTTTGCTTTGTTTTGTTCTTCGTTGATTATTAAACACATCATATGGAAATGCCGTGTTTGTCGTCTTTCTATACCCCAATTATCATCTTCATTCTGATAATGTGTTCCCACCTGTAAAACATCTCTTTTACAGGAACCTTGAAGTTGTACGCTGGACAACTGAATCTCAGATTCCGTGAAAAATATCATAATGGAGATTGTGTGTTTGTCTGTAACCGAAACTATATCATTACTCAAGTGACAATTCCCTTCATTATTTATGTCACATTCTCCAGGGTTTTATATCTATTTAAACCTCAATTATTAATAAAATTGTTTTACATTGTTAACACTGTTGGCCATATGTACATACTAATAACATCTAATTGTATACAACAAAATATCAGTTTATGGTGTGAATGGGAATGGTAATTTGCAATATGATATAAAAAATTTGATTTTAATAAATATGTGCTTCGTATTATTGATTTCTAATTATTTGGTTTTATCTTAATGAATATGAGCAAAAATCTTAGGAATAAATCTTAAAAGAAATCCATTAACAACAAGAAATTAATTCTACTTGATTAGATGAAACATCACAATTCCAAAAAGTGGCATTCTAATTTTTTTTCTAAATTTCAAGACACCAGAATGTTTAAATCTTCAACTCAGATCAAAAACTCATACAATTGGTTACACCCACTACAAGGAAAACAGCAAAATAAGTAATATGATGTTTGTCTGAAAAGTAGTGAGCCCCTTCTGCTTGCGAAAAAGAAAAAAGTCACGATTTGTCCAGCTACAACTATCGTCCTATCCGCGCACTTCCCGAACTGAAAGGGGCTCAATCAAGGGGATCAGTTTTGAATGAGCTGAGGCCATCAAGAGGTCCGTAACGACGGAGCTGAGAGAAATACCAGAAAAATCCCTCCAGCGAGACAGGGAAGTGTGACAGAGAATGATGGGAAATTGCATTAGATTCAAGTGGGGACTACTTTAGAGGAGAAAAATATAGTTTGTTGTTTTGGATTTTAAATTAACTGTTTGTGATAATAGTCTCATTACTTTTCAGACACTCCTCGTATACGTCATTAATGGTATATTCTGCTGTAATTTGATGATACAAATAATTTACTATTAGCCCTTAAGTAATTATCGCTAACCAAACATATTTATCTGATGATATTTAGCAGGTAAATTGTGTCGGAAATGCAGAAGTAAGATGATAGGTTGTGATTGCACTAGGATAGAAACATTACCAAAAGAGATTATTAATTTTCAGGAATCCAGAAATATAATCAGTAAATATGTATGATTGATCATCGAATAATAGAAACAATATTTGCGTCAGAATCGTTTTGCTGACATTTCCCCAAATAGATTTCTTTCCAGATTCGAAATTCTATCAATGCAAAATGGTTTTAAGGGTTCCAATCCCGAAAATCATATTTTATGATTTGACCGAGTGTACAACATGGAAATACCCGGATCAGATTCTATCAAGGAAATACTTGAAGTGATTTTTTGAAACAGGATTCCTCCACCGACTCCATCTGACGTTTCTCGTTACTCGATTTTTTGTAATCGAAAAGGTTTTTTTTCTGCTAAAAACAGGCGCGCGCTTACTCTGGTGAATAGTTGCAAATAACAAATAAAAATACATCTCTTATAAATTTGGACAACTCAAGAAAAAGAAGAAGTGAAGTAAAAAAAAAAAAAAAAAAAAATAAAAAAATAGAATGCTGCTCATTTTGGGAAAGTCCATATATATAAGTAGCAATCTGCGCACATCTTACACCTTGATAATCCAACAATATCCCCTATATATTTATGCGATCTCATTGTT
Organism: Doryteuthis pealeii; assembly: GCA_023376005.1. Lineage (NCBI taxonomy): Eukaryota > Metazoa > Mollusca > Cephalopoda > Myopsida > Loliginidae > Doryteuthis > Doryteuthis pealeii. Next base: position 3,610,837 of record CM042139.1, on the reverse strand, counting down.
TATTTCACAGATGGCACCTTTATTTTTTAGATTTTAACTGCATGCCAAAAATTGGGTTCATCTTATTAAATCGAGAATTTTGTTGTGTCATTAAAAGAAGAACGGGAGAAAATGAAATTTTATGAAATAGATTGTTTGTCCGATTTTTCTTTTTTGTTTTCTGGATCAAATCGAAATACATCATTTTATTTGTCTTGGCATTGAATCAGATAATCATATTCAATTTTCCGCTGAAACTTTCAAGTAACGAATTTTCGGGGGGTGGGGAATACTGAATAAACCGAATCTTATGAACGTGGGTGTCTATTTTACGTACGATTTCATACTGGTGCAATGATAGCAAAGCATTACTCTATTTTGTCATAATTTATGATAATACAATGTCTCAGAAGGAGGAATCTTTGCCGATACTTATCTATAGTGTCTATAGATTTATATATTGTAGATAAAATGAGTGCTATATTTCCAACAGACAGTGTTCAATAATATTAACAGGCGTTTATATTTGAGTTAAAGTAGTGTAGACAGTCAACATGGTTACGCCTTCATGGTCTCAAGACAACATAGGCAAGAAACTGTCTGTAATCAGGGGTTGACCCCGTGCCTTAGCTATCTTAGCTCTCTCATATTATATATATATATATATATATATATAATAATATCACTTGGCAGACGAAAATTCTGTCGGGTTTCGCTCCCGGCTAGAGGTAGCTGTTAAAAAAATTGAGCCGCACTGATGAGACGTAAACATCGAAACACGTGCGTGCATGACTGGTGTAATATATATATATATATATATATATATATATATATATATTATTAGTGTATATGCTTGGCACTATTATACTTGAAAAATCCAACGTACAGTGTTATTAGAAGAGTGCTCAATATCTATGATTGAGCGTCGATAGATGAATGAATGAACAAATAAAAGATTTAGCTTTAATTTATTTACATGGGACCCTGACGAATGCGTTAGCAGGAAACCATTGGTTGTAAATGCTGTTCCCATAAATAAAAGCTAAACCTTTTATTTGTTCATTCATATATATATCTCTCATATATATATATATATATATATATATATCTATCAGCCTCATTGGTTTCACTTCCATATAAATATTTACGTTTGATCTCAGATGTTAATTTATGAAATTTTGCATTTAATTCGCTCTTTAGTCAAATTGAACAACAAATAATTTGCGACATTTGATGTATAAATCACAAATTAATAGAGGATTCGAAATATTTCAGACCTGGTGATAGATTTATTGATCGATTGATTTTAAAATCATATCAACACGCCTAGAGTTATTTTGATGCCTAGAAGTTATAGAAACGCATATTTTCATTTTTTATTTAGATTATTTGCGTAGTTGTCTTTAAAGAGATTTTGTTATATGATATCAAGTCTTCATACATAATACAACTATTTTGAAGTTGTATAGATTCAATGTAGCGTAGATTATATATACTAGCAAATATATGCACCCTCCGGGTGCAAGTATTTATTTTTAATGTAATAAATATCGTATTAAATTAGAAAGGCTAATGAAACTAAATAAGAAGGCAGATAAAAATATTTAAAACAGAGGAGAGTATAATAGAAAAATAGAACGACTGAAACTTACTCTTCCATCACTCTCGTCTTTCATTGTTATTTTTCTAATTTAAGTATTTAGTTAAAAGAGGAAGTAAAGAATAAAATGACAGTTATTTTTTCTTGTTAATGGATTTCATTAAAAATTTATTGAAGAGATTTTTGCTTATATTCATTAAAATAAAACCAAACAATTAGAAATCAATAACACTGAGCACATATTTATTAAATTTGATTTTTTAATATCAATATGCAAATTAACCTTCCCGTTCACACTGTAAACCGCTACTTTTTGTATATATAAATACAATTGCATGTTTTTAGTATGTAGATATGGTCAACAGTATAATAATGTAAAACAATTTTATTAATAATTGAGCTTTAAATATAAATAAAATCATGGAGAATATGATGTAAATAACTATGTGAATTGTGACTGGATTAGTAATATAGTTTCGGTTACAGACAGAAAAACACACAATCTCCATTATAATAAGATATTGTTGTAAGTAAGTGAAGTCGGCGGGGATGGCCTAAAGTCGGTAACAGCCAATCAGCGAGGGAATCTATCCCCTTTCACCAGCGCTAGACCAAGGAAATTGTTTTTGCATCTGAGGTGGAGACCCACACCTACCATCAACTCCTTACTTTACTGCACTAATCCCTGTGCTACTCATACGCTGAGTTGGCGAGGGCCAGTATCGAACTAGGAACCTTGTGGTTTCTATCCGAACGCTCTACCGACTGAGCTAACCCGGCCCTCCCCTACGAATATGTTGGAATCATCCATCGAAACTCATAAATAATAACGAGTAGTTAATTTCGATTAATTGCTAGTTGCCACAGAGAATTGATTAATGCTGTGAAAATGCTGCGCATTGGACTAGATTCTTATATCTTCTGTCCCAAAGGTAGAGAATCTATCTTTCGGATTTCAATGCTATTTGATAACAACATTTTGGTGACTAGAATGAAATCAAAATATTGTAGTACAACTTTCTTTTAGAAGAATGGATCTTCCGTTATAGCACACACACACACACACACACATATATTTATATATATATATATATATATATATATGTGTGTGTTTGTGTGAGAGAGAGTGTGTGTGTGTGAGAGAGCGAGAGAGAGAGAGAGAGTGTGTGTGAGAGCGAGAGAGAGAGAGAGCGAGAGAGAGAGAGAGAGTGTGTGTGAGAGCGAGAGAGAGAGAGAGAGAGAGTGTGTGTGTGAGCGAGAGAGAGAGAGTGTGTGTGAGAGCGAGAGAGTGTGTGTGAGAGCGAGAGAGGGAGAGAGAGAGCGAGAGAGGGAGAGAGAGAGCGAGAGAGGGAGAGAGAGAGTGGTGAGAGCGAGAGAGGGAGAGAGTGTGTGGAGAGCGAGAGAGTGTGTGAGAGCGAGAGGGAGAGAGTGTGTGAGAGCGAGAGGGAGAGAGTGTGTGAGAGCGAGAGGGAGAGAGAGAGAGAGAGAGTGTGTGTGTGAGGCGAGAGAGCGAGAGAGGAGTGTGTGAGAGCGAGAGAGGAGAGAGTGTGTGAGAGCGAGAGGAGAGCGAGAGAGAGGTGTGTGAGAGCGAGGGGAAGAGTGTGTGAGAGCGAGAGAGAGAGAGCGAGAGCGGAGAGAGAGAGAAGTGAGAGCGAGAGAGAGAGAGAGAGTGAGAGCGAGAGAGAGAGAGAGAGAGAGAGCGAGAGAGAGAGAGAGAGAGTGAGAGCGAGAGAGAGAGAGAAGAGAGAGAGAGAGCGAGAGAGCGAGAGAGAGAGAGAGAGTCGAGCGAGAGAGAGCGAGAGAGAGAGTGTGTGTGAGAGCGAGAGAGCGAGAGAGTCGAGAGAAGAGAGAGAGAGCGAAGAGAGAGAGAGAGAGAGTCTGTGAGAGAGAGAGAGAGAGAGAGAGTCTGTGAGAGAGAGAGAGAGAGAGAGAGGAGTCTGTGAGGCGAGCGAGAGAGAGAGAGAGTCTGTGAGAAGCGAGCGAGCAGAGAGAGAGAGAGTGTGAGAGAGAGTCTGTGAGAGCGAGAGAGAGAGAGAGAGAGAGTCTGTGAGAGCGAGGAGAGAGAGAGAGAGAGTCTGTGAGAGCGAGAGAGAGAGAGAGAGAGAGTCTGTGAGAGCGAGAGAGAGAGAGAGAGAGAGAGTCTGTTGTGAAGAGAGAGAGAGAGAGAGAGAGTCTGTGAGTAGCGAGAGAGAGAGAGAGAGAGAGTCTGTGAGAGCGAGAGAGAGAGAGAGAGAGTCTGTGAGAGCGAGAAGAGAGAGAGAGGAGAAGACTGTGAGAGCGAGAGAGAGAGAGAGAGAGAGACTGTGAGAGCGAGAGAGAGAGAGAGAGAGAGAGAAGGTCTGTGAGAGCGAGCGAGAGAGAGAGAGAGAGAGAGAGAGGTCTCTGTGAGAGCGAGCGGAGAGAGAGAGAGAGAGAGTCTGTGAGAGCGAGCGAGCGAGAGAGAGAGAGAGTCTGTGAGAGCGGCGAGCGAGAGAGAGAGAGAGGAGGCTGTGAGAGAGAGAGAGAGAGAGAGAGAGAGTCTGTGGAGAGCGAGAGAGAAGAGAGAGAGAGAGTCTGTGAGAGCGAGAGAGAGAGAGAGAGAGGGAGAGAGAGAGAGAGAGAGAGAGAGAGAGAGAGAGTCCTGTGAGAGCGAGAGAGAGAGAGAGAGAGAGAGAGAGTCTGTGAGAGCGAGAGAGAGTTGTGTGAGAGTGAGAGCGAGAGAGAGTGTGTGAGAGTGAGGAGAGAGAAGAGAGTGTTGTGAGAGAGAGAGAGAGAGTGTGAGAGCGAGAGAGGAGAGAGAGTGGTGAGAGAGAGAGAGAGAGAGTATGTGAGAGCGAGAGAGAGAGAGAGAGTGTGTGAGAGCGAGAGAGAGAGAGAGAGAGAGAGTATGTGAGAGCGAGAGAGAGAGAGAGTGTGTGAGAGCGGAGAAGAGAGAGAGTGTGTGAGAGCGAGAGAAAGAGAGAGAGTGGTGTGTGGGAGCGAGAGAGAGAAGAGAGGAGACGAGAGTGAGAGAGAGAGAGAGAGTGGGAGCGAGAGAGTGAGAGAGAGTGTGGGAGCGAGAAGAGAGAGAGAGAGAGAGTGTCGGAGCGAGAAAGAGAGAGAGAGAGAGTGTGGGAGCGAGAAGAGAGAGAGAGAGAGAGTGTGGGAGCGAGCGAGAGAGCGAGGTGAGAGAGAGCGTGAGAAGCGAGAGCGAGAGTGTGAATAAGTGAGTGCGTGAGTGAGTGAGTGTGGGTTGGCGAGTGGGCGTGTGTGTCAGCTGATTAGTCGCAAGCAAATGGGTTACAAATATGAGGCTTTATAAAGTTCTTAAAACTTTGAATGTAAATATTTATACATAGACACAGTCAAAGCCAAATGCTCTACATGGACATGTACAGACACTTGCACAATATACGTGCAGGTGGACACACTGTAGAATGTGTATGAACCCATTGTAAGTCAATTTCAACTCCTTCAAATTATGTATGCGTTGTGTATTTGGCTGTACACACACACACACACACACGAGTGTTGGCGAGTTGATGATATTAGCATTGAAATATTTAGATTGGGAAATTAATATTTGATCAGCGAAAATAAATTTTGTTTCATTTTGTAGACATTAGAGTGCTTATTTTTCTATAACCTCACAGCGTCGCCCCAAAATGAGAGAAATATTGATTAATTTCGACTATCTTCTTCAGAGTTCATTCCGTCCTATATATATTTGAATATTGCGTGATTATCGGAATTTTCTTTGGTTCGGGAAAGAATTGGGTTTCCTCATTCACGGAGATATGCAAATATACAACAACAAAGAGAGAAGATTAAAAAGAGTAAAGGAAAAAAGAAAAAGAAAAAACACGTACCTGCTTAGACACAATTTTCTAACGCGATGTATTTATGGTTTGATGTTTTCTTTCTTTCTTTTGAATTTGACGGCTTAATGATCTAGAAGATAGTTGAGATGTAAGGCTTGATCGTTCTTGGCATCGATAGATCAACGAAAGTTGTGAGACGAAGCTACTGACTTTGAAAGTAATTTGCACACAGGTATTAGTTACCAATATTCTACTGAAATGATGAAACAGTCACATATATAAGCCCACTCTTCAGAATCAATTGTCGGGGTATGATTATAATCTTTTATCTAAATATGGAATACGACTTTACTAAATAAATGATGATTATATTGATGATGATGATTGATGATGATGATATAAAGGGCCTGGTTAGCTCAGTCGGTAGAGCGTTGGATAGAAACCACAAGGTTCCTAGTTCGATACCGGCCCTCGCCAGCTCAGCGTATGACTAGCACAGGGATCTGTGCGGTAAATTAAAGAGCTGATGGTAGGTACGGCGCTCCACCTCAGACGCAAAAACAATCTCCATGGTCTAGCGCTACTGAAAGAGGGATAGACTCCCTCGCTGATTTGCTGATACCGACACTAGGCCGTCCCGACGACATATATATATATATATATATATATATATATAGTGTGTGACTGTGTGGAAAGTTTAGGAAAAAAGTGAATAAGAAACACAGACAGATACATTTAATTGATATTTTGATCTATTGTTATTCAAAGCTTCAACAGAGGATCAACAGAGGCGAAATATTAAAACAATTTAACTGTGTGAGTTTCGTTATACACATTTGAGCTTTTCCTCACATTCTGTTCTAATCTTCTACTTTCTTGTGTGTGTGTGTATATATATATATATATATATATATATATATATATATATATATAAGTTGTAACACATGAAACTCAGTAACAGAAGAGGTAACGTAGTATCCTAGTATATTTGCGTTTATTTTTTTTATAGCCAGCTCTGTTAAAAATTCCTCACACGTTTGAACTCTTCTGTGTACAATCGGTTACCATTACCTATATGAAACTGACTTCTTTTAATCTTAAGTATTTTTGACACATAAACAGAATATATATATATATATATATATATATATATATATATCGATTCTATATCCATTATATAATATATATTAAATGGTGAAGCTCCAATTCTGGAACTCTGTACGTTTTCCAAATACGTGTACAAGCAGACATTTGCGGACTGTTCATGTCTGAATGCACCCTGGCACAACACCATGAAGCCAAGAGGTCCAGAAGAAAGTTGGGGCAATAAAGCACCGGCACATTAACATGTACAGCAATGCAATTCCGATATATAAGCATGATACGTATTTCATTTTTTTTCCGTATCACAAAATATTTAAAGCCTTTTTCAAATTTTTAAAAACTTATTTTTTAAGATCTTTCTTTTACAGAGATAATATTTTACTGCTTCAATTCTTTCACTATTTTTGTAGGAAATGTAAATAGGATTGACCCAAGCCACAATGCATTTCTAAAATGGCTATATGAAGCACAGATATTCTCATGATCCTTAAGTTCCAAATCACAAACTTTTATATGCTAGCCATGGAAAACATTAGGTCAGACGTACAGATACACACACACACTCTAATATATAGATAGATAGAGCTAGAGAGAGAGCAGAGATAGATAGATAGATAGATAGATAGATAGATAGATAGAGATAGAGATAGATAGATAGATAGATAGATAGATAGATAGATAGATAGATAGATAGATAGAGATAGATAGATAGATAGATAGATAGATAGATAGAGATAGATAGATAGATAGATAGATAGATAGATAGATAGATAGATAGAGAGAGATAGATAGATAGATAGAGAGATAGATAGAGAGAGAGAGATAGATAGAGATAAAACGCCAGATTAGTTGGCGTTAGGAATTTTTTAAATAATTGAATGTTCAATTTCGTTTGGTCCATATCGAAAACTCAATGTACTATAATCCAGAAATTTTATACAGAGCAATATATATATATATATATATATATATATATATATATATATATATACACACACAAGCTGTGTCAAAGTACAGATTTTCACAGCTGTATTTACCGATATAGAAACGAAGAATGTATGGAAATATAATTTTTCAGAATACAAGGTTTGTCAAAAATGTAGCGAAAGTCACGATTCTATTACACCATGCGTCACTATATATATATATATATATATATATATTTGAGACTTCCCGATCCTTAACTAAACGTCTATCGGAACACAAATATCACATTAAACGTGGTTTTCAAAACAATGCATTAGCTAAATACATCTTTGATCTCAATCATACTTTTGATTTCAAAGGTGCTAAAATATTAACCCACATACATGATAAAACACTGCGTAGAATTATGGAATCTTGTGTTATTCTTACCCATAAAACCATACCCCAAAGACAAGGTTTCTTTAATATATCCCCTTATCTAGCGACTCTTATCAGAAACCATAAAATCCCCTTCACATAACTTTTTCCGTTATTTACATCCCATTAAATTAAATTTAGGTTCATTGTTTTGTTTTGTAAATAAGATCTTTTCCGTTTTATTTTGTTTTTGTTTTAAAATAATACCTTACATTAGATCCAAATCGCTTTACATTATCTAAAATAATAACCAATTCCGCCCATAACCTTTTTTACTTTATATATAAAAACAAAACACAATAAATATTTAATCATTTATTAAATACAGAACTTAAAAATAGTAATTAAAAATTTAAAATAATTAATCGTAAAATAAAAATATATAAAAATTCCTTTTCTAAAATATTAACATATTCCGCCCATAACTTTTTCACTTTATATATAAAAACTAAATACAGTAAATATCTAATCATTTATGAATTACAGAACTTAAAAATAAAATTTAAATAATAAAAACAATTAATCGTAAAAGATTCCTTTACTAAAAATCTTTTGAATTCCAACCGTCACATTTCTTAATACCCATCCCCTTCCGTTTAAATTGTTTCGTCTTGTTGCCAACATCTCAAAAATTCGCTACATTTGGTTGACAAAAGATATACATATGAGACATGACCGACATATATATGGCGCGAATGCCCACGTTGGTGAATATTGTAACGTCTTTCGTTTTTTGCAGTATTAAGGTTTTTTGTTTTGTAAACTGATTTGACTTTCCTCTCCGACCCAAACAACTACGGGAGTGAATGAGCTCTGATGATGATTTTTGTAAAATCGAAATATTGATCAGTATCAGCTATGATTATATTATAAATTGGTTTTCTTCTTTAACAGCATTGTGTGATGTTTTCATTACACCTTTTCTTACTCTATATATATATATATATATATATATATATATATATATACATACATACATACACACACACACACTGAGACGTGATAAAATCACTGATTACTAACATCAGTCATACACAGCATTGCGTGCGGTGTACTTGTATTGCAGATGAAGATTTTAATATCTTCTATTTCTATGAGGACATCTCATTGGGGATTATGAAAGGTTACGATTTGCTAAACTTTTCAATTCGATCTATTTTTTTTTCTTTTGTATTCCGGTAAAACAGAAATAGAGAAATGAAGTAGAGTTACTTGATCCTTTCTTAGCCTCAGCAAATATTTTATTCGATGTTCATGAAAATGTATTGAAGACAAATTTCGTTTGGTCTATATGAATTCTATTTTTAGTCCAATGTAAATATGAATTGCAAAAGAAGGGCTATTTCTGTGCGATTTTACCAATACCCAACGGGTTTCTCGTTCACTTTGAGATTAGAGTAAAAATAACGGATAGCATATGGTAAAAATATACAACCTGGGAAATATATATTTGCAGTACGCTCGTAGACACCCAGAGGTATAGACTCAAACGCATGCACACACACACACTGACATACACTGTGTGTATATATATATATATATATATATATATATATAGGTATATTTGAGCAGTATATTTGTTTTCCTTCAAAAAATGATTAAAAATGATAGGATCCTTATTGTGTTCATTTTTTCCTTTTAATTTCCCTAACAATTTATTTGATGTTATCACATTGATTAACGACGTTAATCAATTATTGGACAGAGATGTTATTTTATTAACCACGTACTTTCGGTTCGTTTTGAACCATTATATGGACCATTTATATTTGTATAAATCATCATGATTAAGACTATCATTTGCCTAAACAATTGTTTTGTTTTTGTCTCTAAGTTGAATACCTTTGATTATACAAAGAGGATTCTATTGTTTTTAACCACATCTGTTGAAATATATATATATATATATATATATATATATAGTTGGCAAATTCCGCCTATTTAAGACGATGGAGTAGTGTCCTTTTTTACATTTTTTTTTTTTACCTACAGCTACGTGAGTGGCTGAACGGTCTCTATGCTTGAATGGCAGTCTGGTAGATATTTGCAAACAAAAGGTAATGCTTTCTTTTAGGTGTCTGTGGGGGTTGCTGTTCTCCTTCCTTTTAGCTCTTTTCTGTGGCGGCTTATTTCCTCTCTCTCTCTCTATATATATATATATATATATATATATATATATATATATATATATATATATATAAGTAAATAAACAATGTATTTATTTGATATGGCTTTTGTCCGACAATTTTTGGAGGATATGTGCTTAATTTAAGTCATACCTTATTTTGAAAATTAATTAGTAATTAATGAATTTAGGCGTTCAAATGTAAGGCTAAACAATCGAGAAAATGCCAATCCCTGAATGTACATTTCGACCTATTAGGTCTCATCAGCAAGGTTATAGACCAGCTGGTGTAGTGGTTAGAATCGCCGCCTGTCAGCTTGGCAGTCGAGGTTTCGAGTCACACACGGAGCAGTCTCCACATGTCTATAACCTTGCTGAATATTGACATTTTCTCGATTTGTTTAGCCTTACATTATATGCCCGCCTAAATTCATTAATTACTAATTAATTTTCAAAATTAGATATGACTTCAATTAAGCACATATCCTCCCCAACCCCCAAAAAGAAATATATATATATATATATATATATATATATATCATACAATTTCTATTTTAAAGATACGTATGTGTGCACGAAACGTGAATAATGGTAAGTAGACACTGTATTTATTAGCTTTTGTTTTAATTATATATTGTTAAAATAATCTGGCGTGTCTTTTCGTGGGTCGTTTTGTTTTACGTCATATGAATCCCCTTCGTCTCATTTAATGACCAACTAAAAGAGGGCCAACTACTGTAGCTTAAGCGGCCACCCTATTAATTGATATATTGAAATGCAAAATTAAAGTGTAGCTACTAAAAAGTGATATTAAGTTGGAAATAGATAATTAGTAGGAAAATAATTTAATTACCTTTTGTCTTCAGTCTTACTGCTAGGTTTACGCATATTTTTGTGCGCGCTCTATTCATTCATCTAATTGTATGCTTAAATGAAAAGGAAACTGAAAATGTGTGTAGAAAAAACACGTGGAAAAAGCTAGCTATATATATATATATATATATATATATATATATATATATATATTCGTAGAAGTTGTTTCCCGACCGCGTTATCCCCCTGATGAAGGTGTTGGAGTAACACCGAAACCGCGGTAGGGAAACAACTTATTTTACCTCTATTAATGCTCTATATTCACAATATATTGAGCCCTATTGGATTAACTACTTACGCTAAGTAGTACCCATAAATAAATATATATGAGTATAGATGAAAAGATATGAAAACACAATATGCTGTTAAAGTGAAAATATTTTATATCATATTCATAGCTAATATTGAACAATATTTCGATTTATAAAAATCATCTTCAGAGCTTCATATCCTTTCATCTCTACTCATACCGTCGGATTCATTTCCTTTCTATTAACTAATTAATATATATATATATATATATATATATATATATATATATATATATATATATATATGTATATATATATATATATATATACACACACACGTGAGCGTTTCTGAATACATATGTATGTGTGCGTGCACTTATGAGGGAGCTTCTCTCTTATATATGCGTGTGTGTGCATGTTTTCACGGATATTTCTGCAGAAACCTTATTCTAAATTCAAATCATCCTTCTTTTAAATTATATTTTGTCTTTTATACTCAAATACAAGTGGATTTTGATCACACTTATTTAAGTTGTTACTGTTATTGAAATACACCGTGTATATCAAACAGGTAATACTGATTTTATTTTTGCTCAAAATCCCCCACCAATTAAATCATCTAAATCCAGCTATTTGTGCGAACAAATCCCAGGGGTATCTACAAGAAAAACGCGAATCGAGGAAAGCTATTCAGACTTGAAACCACGGTGATTTCATTCTTAGACAGTTAAATTTGATCGTATGGAGATAAAAACTTAATGCCTTTGGATATAGATTGTTGCAAACTATATTGCATAAATGTCCAGTCTGATTGTAATTCCTTTTGCCGTGATGTTTGCGTTTACATACATATTCTAAATTGGATATACTAGGGTGAGTCAAAAGTTTTGCAATAGTTTGTTAACAGGTTGTGGTGTAATACAATAGCTCCGAATAATTTTGCTGATTTCCTGAAGGTAACCAGTGACACTGGACTATGATATTCCGGGCTTGCCGGATAAACTCCAAGTGCTAGGGATGTGATATTCCCCGGAATTGCATTAGCGCTCCGCATAGAAATCTACGGTTAGAGAACTATCTGATTTTTTAATATCAATCATATAAACCAGTCAATGAAAAAGAACTGTCCCTAAGAAACAACTATTGGCGCTACTACCCCAAGCAACCAAACCAGTACAAATCCAAAATATGATTTGGTTTGATTTGGTTTGTTTTGTGGCATATAAACCTCAGTGGGTCATTTAATGCCGATAAAGTTTTGAAATAAACCAATTCTTAATGGATAATACAATTTTTTTTTTATAAATACATTTTTCTATTCAACCCATAGATGGGACCTTAACAGGTACTACCATTTCGGGTCAGAGTGGACCAGGGTGCAATGGGGATGAAGGGGTGCTCCACATTCCCCAAACCTCCAAAACTGGAACCTCGCCATCAGATAGAGTTTAACGTCATTCCCAGGACATGTGGACCCGCAGCCACCGCCTTCTAGCACCCATATGATAAAAAGGGGTTGGGGCTTGCCATAAGGGCAATAGGGTTGGGAAAATCATATAGGTGCCAAAATATGAAGAAACAGAACTACTAGCTGTGAGACTACAGAAAAACTGATAAAATTGCAAGGTACGAGTTACACCTGCAATTTTTACAAACTTGTATAAAGGAAAAAAAAAATATTCCAACCAAATTCAATCGGCAACCACGATGAGAATCTAAAGATGAATAAAAAGTGATAAGAAAAACAGGAATATTGCTGTTATGTTCTTTATTTTTCTCAAAGACTTTCGACCATAAATGATCGTCAGGAGAAATTTCTTACACCATCAGCTTACTGTACTGTGATCAACTGTGAATTTACATTTCCTATAACAAATGGTTTTTGTTTTGTTTCCGCGGTGTTATGGCTCAGTTCAAACTCGTAAAACATAAGTTCCCCAATTAGACTTCAGTAAACGTTCATCGCGACAACCTTCACATCACACACGGATAGAAGCAAAGTGTCAGCACACGGACAAACACTATACTACATATACGGCATATAGGACAAATCTTTTCCAAAATTTTGGCTAAAAATATTGCCCTGCGTCTTATACATCGTAGGTGAAGTTTGAAACCTCCCGTAGGTCTAGGCTAATCTTCACTATGATGCTCACTAACCCAGCTTACGCTCAGTACTTTTGCCTACCCTAAACTGTCAAATTGCTTTTATACAGCTATGTTTCTGATTGTGTAATGCACAGCTAGACTGTTTTAAACAATATATGCTTAAACACACTAAACACCTTTTTTTTTACCTGAATCTGACCTGCTGAAATGAGGGTGAGTGTTATATACCCGTGCGTCTTATATGCCATCAAATTCGGTAAGTATGAAGCATTTATTTTTATTCAGCAGATTGTTTTGACTATCATAGTGGATACGAATGATGGTTGCCAATGTAACGCTACGGCTCCAATTTGGAAGTATGTAACAGGCATACATATCTTGTTTAGGTCTTTTCTATTTTAGGGATATCTTCTGTGTTCTAGGTGGATCCTCTAACATCTGGGTATGTTGCCCCTTCTGTTATCTGTGCCTCTTGGATCAAGACTGATGAACTGTTGGGCTATATTTTTTTTTTTTTTTTTTACTGTGGGAGGGTCTGAACTACTTGGGTCCTTCTTCCTTTTTTTCTACTTTGTGTGTTTAATAACAAACGCAAAACATGATATTGGTTTACTTAGAACTCCTTATTTGATCAATCAAAGTTAAACTCACATGGAGAAAATGGTCTCGGTGGAGAGACTATCATCTTGTGTCCATCACCTTTAAGCCAAGACTAACTTTCTAGCTCCTCTTCTTTATTCGCACTCCTGGCTCCCGCTCTGTCCTGTCCAATCGGAATGAAGGTCACTCACACGTGTCACCTATCATTCATTAAGGCTTTTTTCCATTACTTCATTTTCACTCTCCATACTTGATTCACAAGTCAACCACCGCTGACGTCATAATCCTAACTTATCTTACATCAAGACAGAAAGGATTTACATGCATAAAAATATGTCGTGTACCGATATTCGTGTATTATGCTATAATTTCACATTTGTTTGCATAACCGTATCTATTAATAATGGAGATTCGCTTCCGGTTTTAGTCTAACAAAAATTACGTCACTGCTTACGTCACATTACCCCAAATCGTCATAAATTTGAACATGCAACATTAGACAGTCCTCATTGTTTTTTTAAAAACAAGTTTTAATAAATACACTACTGGTATTATATATATATATATATATATATATATATATATATATATTTGTTTTATTTTAATACATATTTAAAGTTTACATTTCAAATTGTTTTAGTTTTTAATCCTTTAATGAATTTGATAATTTTACTTAGTGTACAAACTCGCTGACATTAAATTTTTAACTCCCACCCCTCAGGCAATATGTTTTAAAACTACTTTTACATGGCCCGGAGATCGTTTTTTTATTATGTACTAGTTTTAATAAATCTAAATCTGTACTATTTAAAGTCAAAGTAATGCTTACTTAATCGGATTTCTGAAAACATATAGCCTTAGTCGAATATCACTAGTAAAGAATAAGAAGTACTCCAAGTAGACGAAAATATCCTAACAGTAAAAGTAGACAATGGAAAGGCAACGATGGTAATAGTATGAAGAATATATAACGAATAAAAAAGAATGGTGTCTATTTTGAAAGAATACCTTGTCACTGACAAGGAATCTGACTTATAGTTTAAGAAAAATCGAGAATCGTTTTATTTTTAAGATCACTGACATTGTCTTAGTTGAGTTTCATTTACAAATACGACATTGAATAGAGTTATGGTTGTAATAAAATTACATATGAATAAAATGTCTGCATTAAATAACCCATAAATACTTGCTATATCAAACAAAAACAATAAATAGTTATGTTTACATTCAAACATTTACAAATGAATTAAATATCGGTATTACATAACTCATAAGGATCTGGAATAGTGTTTAAGAAAATAAACCAAATCAATGAATAAGATTGAATACAGGTAAACGTTGAATAGTTTAACATTTTAAAATTATTTTTAAATATTTGGAATCAAACAGAATTATTGACTTATTGTCAACCGCCAATATCTATTTATTTTGCCTCTTGAAACACTTTCTACCCTTTTCACGAATCAACATTTTAAAAAAAAAATTTCACAGAACATACAATATCAATATAATGTAAAGTCTTCGCTGCACAAAGTTAGATATACATGATCTATCATTAATAGAGCACTCGTTACTCAAATATTGCAAACGCTATATATATATATATATATATATATATATATATATATATGAGAGTAAACAAACAGTTTGTTTGAGATGGCGATAGCTGACAATTTGGGGGAGAATATGTACTTAATTGAAGTCATGCCTAATTTGAAAATTAATTAGTTGATTAATGAATTAGGCGAATATATCTGTTCAAATATAAGGCGTAAACAAACCGAGAAATGTACATAAAGCGATCGACTTTTACTCGATTTGTTTACGCCTGACATTTGAACAGATATATTCGCCTAATTCATTAATTATCAACCAATTAATTTTCAAATTAGGTATGACTTCAATTAAGCACACATTCTCCCAACTATATATAATATATATATATATATATATATATATATATATATATATATGTGTGTGTGTGTGTGTGTGTGTGTGTGTGTATACTATGTTAAACAAAAACGGACATTTCGTGTTTGACGAGTTCTTTATCTTTTCTAGTTTTCAGACCACATTTTAATATTGGGATGGGTATGTCGATTAGTCCATTGCAAATCATGTTACTGGCATGTTAGTTTCAATTGAATGTCAAGCCTATTTAGTCGACCAGGCCATATATCACAGAAGCAATATCACATCTACATATAGGTAAATAATAGACTGATACTGATGGATAATGACGGTATGGAAATCTTATCTCTCTAATGGAATAAAACGGGAATTGTTCCTACTTTCAGGGTCAGTACCAAATGATTGTTCCGTTTGAATTTTAACGAAACGCTTAAGTAAAAAGCTAGTTGGGAACTACAAGAGAATGATGCGTACTTTCTTGAGCAATTCCTGCACTACAAAACAGCAGTTGTATGGTTACTGGCCTCCGATCACACAAACCATTATAGTAACATTAGGAATACATTTTAGTTACTGCAGTAGAAATAAGCACTATCTCATAAGCGACATTAACTTATGGATGAATATACAGACAACATCACTGGGGCTTTTGAGTATACGCAAACTTTTTTATCACATATGAGCTAGAAGGCGGTGGTTGAAGGTCTTAATTTCCTGGGTAGGATGTTATAAAATTTAATGGTGAATTTCTAATTCAGTAGCTCTGGGGAGTGTGGAGTACCTCTTTGTATCCATTATTCTCAAGTCCACTCTGACCGTAGTGGTTACTCGTTAGGGTACCATCTATGGGTTAATTAGAAAAAATTTTTAAAATGTAACAAAATTGAGTACCATCAAGAATGAATAAAACAAAAGGTGTTCAGCATAGAATTACCGAACAAGGGTTGCCATGCCGTAAAATCCAACCAACAGACACACCATTAGTGCCCGAAAAGCAATAAATTACATCCATTAACTATGTTGATACTAGATGTAGTTTAAAGGACTTACCAATTGTGATTGCTGACAAGGATGGATGACAAAAAAGAATCAAGTGAATTTGTGCTGTTGCTCAACTTGATGTGTATTGTCTACTATTGTACAAACTGAAATATATTATTTGGATTATTAGGACTATTGTCCTCATCTTTGTTGTTATCGGTACAACGGTCTTCAGGTATTTCTTGTAATCGGGAATTATCACTGATCTCTGAACCCAACCCTTTATTCAGTCTACGGGTTAAGACTGTTCTCATTCCGTAACCATAGCTGGGTACAAGTTGTTAAGCTGTGTTAATTATTATTCTTTATTACTCTCACCCTTAACTAGGACTGAACTTGCAGCCCAGAGATAACCGTCATTTAGAACTGCCTTAAACCAACGCCTATATCCACTATGTGTCCAATTGGACATTTCAGTGTGGAACTTATAATCTCAATATCTCGTTTTACATAGAGGACAATAGCCCGAATAATCCAAATTATCAAGTCTCATCTAAAAGATTCAGAGAAACTGAAATATTATCTATCTGACGTGACATTACTGCTCCAAAAATAAACTGTAGGTTTTCCTCTATGATGCAACCGCTTTCAATGTATTATTAATGTGTCCTCTGTAAAGATGAATGAATGAAGGGATTGTATGTTTTTCCACGTGACCGAAAGGAAAACAAAAATCCAAGCAATACAATTTGTTTTTTTCTGGTCCAATATAAAGTAAAGATAAATAAATAAACATAATTCGTGGCGTCTCAGCGTCTACTATGATTCATCTTGCTGCATGTTGGGATTATGGTTTTGTCAACAGACAGTGAAACAGGCGGGAAAAAAAGGGACAACGACTTATGGATAATGGATACCAATGGCGACTCGCTCGGATGCGCCCTGTCGGTCAATGTTATGTGAATGCATGTGTGATGTTCCTTTTTTATTCTTTGAATACGAGATCCAATACTTTTTGAGGCAGTCACAGCTTTGCATAGAGAAATATTAATGGAGGAAAAATTGATACAGATATAGGATTATGAAAAATGAAGTGTTTTTTTTTTTTATTGTTCAAACAGAACTGCACTTTCATGCTAAACAACATAATATAGACATGTAGATATTACAGAAACATTAGTTCCAATCTAGGCATATCACGTGGTGTAATGGTTAGCAAGGAAGATTTGCAGACCATTGTTAGTGAGTTCGATTCTCATTGAGCGACCCATACTTTTGGCCTTGTGCCACATATAACCTAACCTAAGTAAATAACTATACCTGTATAACCTATATATATATATATATATAAATAATAGACTCTCCAAATTTGATAAAAACAGATTTTTTAAAAAAATGAACTAAAACCCAAATTATGTACCCCCATGATGACGACTGGCGAAACAGTCGAAAGCGCTCGGGATATAAGTATGGGAAATATTATATACCAATTGGATCCAGACTCAAAAAGATCGCAGAAGACTGGAAAAAATACAAATCCAAAAAATGAAGAAAGAATACTCCGTGTTGTTCAATAGCACATGCCTAGAAAAAAATATATATAGTACATCACTATTCTTTCAATACATTTTATTTCATACTCGTTATTTCTACCATATAGAAATTGTAATATTTTCTTATGTAAAAAATATACAATTGAATAGTGGTAAATACTACATTTACAATATTTACCGATTAAATGAGTGCACGGGTTTATAATTGTTGATAAAAAAATAATGATGATTGTTAAACTAGCCAAAAGAAAAAGTAATATGATTATTAGACACACAAGTACATACATACATATACATAAGGCAACCAAAGGTGTCACCACCCGAAATGCCAAGTAGGAACACACACAATCACAAAGTCTTCAATCCTAATACAAAACACTAACAAAGATCCAACCACCACAACTGAGCAGGATGCGACACTAGGTCAATTTCTTAAGCGGAGTTCAACAGGTTTGAATTAAGAGTTTTCCTTCTAGAGTGGTTACCTAGCCAAGGATAAACAGCACAGTCTTCCCTGCTATTTACCCATAGCTGGAGGGAGAATTGGATTCATACCTTTCCCAAGAGTATTAGCGCTATGCGAAATTCAAACAGCTTCGCCCTGGAACTGAACTCTGGTCGACGAGTCCATTTCCTATGACTAACCATTAAACTACGCGCCACCATATAAATGTTTCTTATATCGTCACTTGGACATAGATATAGAAAAATACCGACATGCAATTACGAGATACCAATAAATGTCAAGAGTTTGTTATATTTTTCTACAGGTTCGCATTCACCCAACAAATGGTATTTGGCACAATGGGAATTTCTAGTGGACTAAACTTGTGTGATATTTTATTTGTCAAAAAAATGATTGCTTATCTAGGGATAAATAGACCGGGCTGCCTTACTATTTAAAAGTAACTGTATGGATAAAAGACGCAACCATGCTTTTCATTAGAGCAAAATGGTACTTAGCCTCGTTCAGGGTTTGAATTTGTGTCGACGATAACCCTTACGTTAAGGCGAGATTCTTTTACGTTGAAATTTTATTCTGAATAATTTAAAAATGTTGAAGCCCTTCATGAACTCAATTTCACTTTCGATCGAAAGTGTGTTGCCCGCCCGGCTGTAGAATTATTTGCAGGCTCTATGCGAAAATTATCAACAGTAAAATTGTGATTTTATTTTATTTATTATTTAATTAAATGAGAATTCTTGGAATTTTTCATTCAATCTCAGATCTTGTTAGCTTTTAAATCATAACTTTTTCTTAATAATATATATATATATATATATATATATTAATAAGTCATCCACAGACATGTTTCGGCGTTTCTCGCTCTTCAGTGTGGCTAGACACAACTATCTTTGACTAGGGTCGAACTCAGACTGACCGTATGGTAGCCCGATATCTTATTCCCTCGTCCACTGACAGCTGTAGCGTGGACTGTTGTTTTTTAAACTATTATGTACATAGGTTTGTTTATGTATTTTACGGTCACTCAGAGATCAAATTTCCGGGGAAACGATCATTGCTTATATGCTTAGTAGTGAGAGTTAATCTAAATTACCTATAAGAGAGCTCATACCAAATTTATGGGAGCATAAATTTATGGGAGCTTATATATAAGAAGTGTTACCAAAAACCATAAGTAACTTTAACTGATAATCAGCGTTTCCCTTAAGAGTACGGCCATTTCTATCACACACTCATGAACATAACGTCATTTTCTATCACCAGTTTGTTCTTTGAGAAAAAGTATTTCGTGCAATTACTTCCTTGAACCAGCATTGGATATCTATGTAAGGTTTTTAATATTTAGGTTATTATATGGAGATACATTGACCAAATTGGACAGACATGGTGTTTCAGAAAAAATGATGACATTTCGTTATCTAATAACCTAGCTAATTTTCATTCGAATTATAACAGGGTGTGTGAAAAAAATTATAAACTCTTTGTTTAATTTTATGTTCTTTTTTCAGGTGTAAAAATACCATCAATAAAGGACAGTTTATGTATGCATGACCGGAGGAAACTATGAAAATAAAACAATTAACGACAAAGTAAATATAGAAATACATTCACTATCACCATGGTTTTTGTGCAAAAATAATTAAGATTTGATTTATATCCGTAAAGATATGTAAAAATTAGAATTTGAATAGTAAGAGAACGGATTATCATTGGTGGCGTTCGTGATTAAAACAAAACATTCAATTATGGAAGAACAAAATCACTGGATCCGTGAGATTTTTTATCCCCCATTTACCCAGGCAACATCGCGTAGTAGCTTCTAGTACAATGGAAGGAAAAATAAGTTTATACAAATACAGCTTTGATTTTTCCGACATATGTTAATTTTTTAGATGATTTTTTTAATTTTTTAATTTTTATTTTTTAGATCATTTTATTAGATTACAAAATGGATGACAAATTTTTCATAAATATCCAATATATTTTGAGTGATGAATTTTTTTTTAAACAACCCTTATAATGATGGATATTCTTAGATCTAAAAGACAGAGGAATACACATGCACACGTCTATTTTGATGGGTATACATCTTAAGATTAAACAACATATCTAATATCCTATTTGGTTCGTATATTTCATTTGCGTGTACATTAAGGATCTACTCTCAAGCCGCATGTCTAAATCGGATTACAAGAAACATAATGATGATGATGATGATGATGATCATGAATGTATCTATGTGTACAAGGAGAATAGTAGGCGTGGGTTTTATAAACAACAAAAACAAAAATATACAAAAACTAAAAAAAAACGAAATACAAAAAACCGTAATACAATGACCTGGCAGGAATTCTTAAAAAACGTCAAGAAGAAGAAAAAGCGGAGGAAATCTCCTTTTGGCTTTATTTTCAGGTGTTGAGCACATCGGCGCTAATGAAGTTCCGGCTAAAGCAGTGTTGATAATAACATCAAGAAGAAAAAAAAGGCAATGCGTATTGTTAGAGACGGACCGGGACTCTTTCACACTCGGCCAGGAGAATGCGTTTCGTTTAAGACACCAGATGATGCTTGGTAATGTCATTTTGTTGTTGCTGCTACCTCTGTGTGTGTGTGTGTGTTGTGTTGTGTGTTGTGTTCGATCAGAGCGAAGAGGCTTGGGTGTAGGGAAACACAACAGGCACGTGGGGCCTTTTTCGGCAAAAAATCTTTGGACATTTCTCTACAAATCTATTTTATCTGGAAATGTCTATATAGAAATAGGCTAATTCAAATAGATAGGCACATGCACACACACATATATATATATATAATATATAAGGGAGAAAGAGAGAGAGAGAGAGAGAGAAATACAGTGTTTCAACGTATCCCTTCTCTTTAGTGTGGCTATACATTAGCACTCTACATCTATCTGGAATGGAATCCCTATCAATTTCTCATCGGTCAGGCTTCTTGACCACTGTCATCAACAAACTGGGACAATGATTTTAACTGATAAATACATACATATGTAAAGGCCGACAGAGAGTGTTCCATCCCTTTTTATACAAGAGTATATATAATGTGTGTTTGTGCGTGGTGTGTATGCGGTTGTGTGAGGGTGTGTGTGTATGCATATGTGTGTGTGTGTGTGTGATTGCTTGTTTGGCACGGCTTTACAGCCATGCAACATTCGTTAGATTATTTAACACCAAAGATGCTTTTTTTTGGAGGGGGTCCTTTTTGGAAATATTACGGTTACAAACAGATAATCTAATATGTAAATGTTTACAAAAGGTTAACTATTTTTAATACAAATAATTCGTACACATTTATATTTATCCAAGTATTCCGGCCAAATACAAATAATTTTCAATCCTATCTATTTCAGCCATATATTACAGGTTTTAACACTCCGGGCCAAAGTCGACATAGACGTAGTACCAACGAAAGGGAATTCCGTATTCCTCAGAACTTTTTAAAAATGCATTGTCACCTCTAGATTTGGGTGTTTACGGAGATATGTGTGTGTGTGATCTCGTAAATGTGTGTATACGTAGACAAATGTTGAGGATGTACAAAGAAAGAAAGAGAAAGAGAAAGAGAAGAGAGAGAGAGAGAGAAAGAGAGAGAGAGGAGAGAAGAGAAAGAAAGAGAAGAAGAGAGAGAGAGAGAGAGAGAGAAGAGAGAAAGAGAAAGAGAGAGAAAGAGAAGAAAGAGAAAGGAGAAAGAGAGAGAGAGAAAGAGAAAGAGAGAGAAAGAGAAAGAGAGAGAGAAAGAGAGAGAAGAAGAGAGAAAGAGAGAGTGAGAGAAAGAGAGAGTGAGAGAAAGAGAGAGTAGAGTGAGAGAGAGAGAGAGTAGAGGTGAGAGAGAGAGAGAGTGAGAGAGAGAAGTGGAGAGAGGGAGAGTGAAGAGAGTTGAGAGAAAATGGAGAGAGGGAGAGAGTGAGAGAGAGTGAGAGAGAGTGAGTGAGAGTGAGAGAGAGTGAGAGAGAGAGAGAGAGAGTGAGAGAGAGAGAGAGGAGTGAGAGAGAGTGAGTGAGAGAGAGAGAGTGAGGAGAGAGAGTGAGAGTGAGAGAGAGAGAGAGTGAGAGAGAGAGTGAGAGAGAGAGTGAGAGAGAGAGAGAGAGAGAGAGAGTGAGAGAGAGAGAGAGAGTGAGAGAGTGAGAGAGAGAGAGAGAGAGAGTGAGAGAGAGAGAGAGATAGAGTGAGAGAGTGAGAGAGAGAGAGAGTGAGAGAGTGAGAGAGAGAGAGAGAGTGAGAGAGAGAGAGAGTGAGAGAGAGAGAGTGTTGAGAGAGAGAGAGAGAGTGTTAGAGAGAGAGAGAGAGAGAGAGAGAGAGAGTGTTAGAGAGAGAGAGTGTTAGAGAGAGAGAGAGAGAGACTGACAGAGTGAGAACGTTAACAGACGTCATGTTTTAAAAAAAACTTAAGGACTTAACACAGTTGAAAAGAGGTGAATGCTTCTATGAGTGCAGGGCTTATCTATTTGTTTTTTAAGCGAGAAAAAAAAATAAAAATATCTTACAAAAAAAAGAATTGTGGACAGAAACTGAAAAGTTTACATATGAAACGTCCGAATATTCTAAATTTTCGGTTTTGAAAGACATCAACATTTCAGATGATTTGATAAATCAAATGAAAGGTGTTTATATCTTGTAAGGAATAATCACGCAGCGCTAAACGCTAATAGAATGTAATGGATGAGTTTAAAGATTCTTTAGACGATGATCCATCTTAATCAAAGCTGATATATATTTCTTGGGAAAATCTTCACTATTCCAATGTGTGTGGGGGGGAGACAAAGTTTAGGTACTGTACATCTATGTCGAAAAGAAGGGTCCCCTTAAAAATTGTGACATGTAAAAAGTATCTCTAAAGGAGGGAGTTTCTTTTCGGAAGTGTAGTAACCAAGTAAGTGCATGGTGCCATTAGAATTATTGGTAATTTATGAGGAAATCGCTGTCTCCTGCCTCAAAAATTGCTACCCGGTGACTATCAAAATAACGACCCCAGCTCATCGTAATTTTTGTTTGATATGAAGATGGATATATAGTTTGGAATAGACTGAGATAGATAACAAACAAAATAATATAGATAGATATGAACAAATAGAGATAGATAAATAGATAGATATTTTCGACAAGTAAATGTATTGGGGTGGTCGCTTCTTTTTTTGTCGTAATTCTTGTTTATTTAAACTAAAAACAAGACATTAAACAAACATGAATAAAAGAAAATCTTAGTATTTAAAGTAATATAGATAAACATGAACACATTCAGATAGATAGATGAAGATGGATAGTTTTGAATAGACTGAGCTGGGTCGTTATTTTAATAGTAACCCGGTAGCAATTTTTGAGGCAGGAGACCGGGACGCACTTCCTCATAAATTACAGAATTATTTGTAATTTAACCATTGTAGTTCTTTAAAAATAACAAAACTATTCTAATAAATTATTTTTTCTGATAATTCTATTGGAATCTATTAGATTTCTATATGCCAGTTGAATGAGCTTTTTATTTTTATTAACTTATAAAATGTCTTGATTAGTTAAGTTAAAAGTTAAAGTTAATAGAAACAATGACATCGTGAAATGAATTTTATAAAATTTAAATGTTTTATTATACATTATCTTAAATTATTTTCTAGATATATAAATTAATTATTCATATTGCATTTACATATATAGTGGACAATGTTTTTTTGTATCTGTATGTAACCGAAACTATATCCCTACTCATGTCACAATTCCCTTAGGTATTTACGCCACATTCTCCATGATTCTGTTTTATTTACACCTTAATCATTAATAAAATTGTTTGACATTAATTCTGTTGGCCTTTTCTACAGGTATTTGCCTCATATCCCACTTGTATGGGCTGGGCACAAGGCCTCATTTTAACGTGGGTCCACCCACAAGCTGAAGCTCATGGATGGAAAAGAACAAAAATTGCGTCGATCCCTTCGGCATTCCCCCACAAGGGGGTGCCTCAGGCGCTGGGCAATAAACCCAGCCCTGCCCCTTTAATCAAGGGGGCAGGTATCGACGCTATTAACTTATAAAGATCCAGCGCCGAAGCCACTGGACCCCCACCACGAGGGGCGGGCTTGTCTACATAGTAATAAAAAGTAATTGTATTTATATCAGCAACAAATAGCGGTTTACAGTTTGAACGGGAAGGCTAATTAGCATATTGATTTAAAAAAAATTGATTTTGATAATATGTGCTTGGTTCTATTGATTTCTAATTGTTTTGTTTTATCTTAATGAATATGAGCAAAAATCCCGTGGGTAAATCTTAAAGGAAATCGATTAACAAAACGAAATAACAATGTTATTCTTTACTTCCTTTAAGTTAAATTAGGAAATTTAGCAATGAAAGACGGGAGTGATGGAGATTAATTTTCAGTTTTATTTTTCGATTAAACCTCCCTCCGTTCCAAATCCTTTTATCTGCATTATAATTTAGTTTCATTAGCCTTTCTAATTTAATATAATATTCTATTACATTAAAACAAATACTTACCCTTAGAGGGTAAATATATTTGCTAGTCTAAATAATGTACTTTTTAAATTTGCCCCAATCCTGTTTCAGTTGTACATTTTTTTATTTAAAAAAATTAATTTGGTTGATAAAAATGAATTTAGAAAATGTGTTTAAAATAAGTTTAAAAAAAAAAAAAACAACATGAATGAAAAAAAAACGTCTATGGTATAACATATTCAAGGTTAGACGTATACAATCCAACAAACCAACTTTCATTTGATATCCTAACGTATAAGCAGGCGCGAACCCCTCATCTCTGGCAACAATGGAAAATGCCAGTATCATGAACTAAGAAATGTATATGCGAATAAAAAAAATAAAAAATATAAGGTAAAAAAAAAAAAAAAAAATAAGGGTAAAAAAAGAAAAAAAAAAAAAAAAAAAAAAGAAATATCTGCAGATTTTTTTTTCGGAGCGAAAAGCAAAGAAAAGATTAACTAAAATAGTATACAACAATACAAAAAAGAAAAGAATGGATTGCAAAGAAATAGAAGTAAAATATTCACAAATGAAAAAAAAAAGAAATGAAAAAGACGTGAAATAAGGAAGTCTATATACGTAAAAGAGGAATGAGTATAAATCAATAATGAGGAAACTAAGGGAGATGATAAGAAGAAGATAGGAGTAGAGGTCAAGCAGGTGGACAAAGGAAAAGCCAATTGAATGATGCAACCATATGCGCTTGGAAGAATTAGCCTGATTGTATCCAGATTTCCTTTGGCACAAGTAACGAATGGGTGTGGACAGTGTCGTTTATTATATTTCCCTGGACACAGAAGGAGAGAGTGTGAGAGAAAGAGAGAGTGAGAGAGAGGGGAATGAGAGGGGAAATGAGAGAGAGAGAGGAAAAGACAGTGTCGTTTATTAAGACACAGAAAGACAGAGACGAGAAGAGAGAGACAGAGAGAGAGAGAGAGAGAGAGAGAGAGAGAGAGAGAGAGAGAGAGAGAGAGGATATAGTGGAAATGAGAGAGAAAGACTGTGTGAGAGAGGTGGGAGAGAGAGGGGATAGAGAGTAGACATGAGAGAGACTGTGTAGGGGGTATGTGTGTGAATGAGAGAGTGAGAGGAAAGACAGTGACGTTTATTATATTTCACTGGACACAGAAGCAGAGTGTTAGAGAGAGAGAGAGAGAGAGAGACTGTGTGAGTGAGAGACAGAAAGAAAAAAAGATGTGTGTGAGTGAGAGAGAGAGAGAGAGAGAGAGAGAGAGAGAATGTGTGTGTAAGAGAGAGAGAGATGGAAAGAGAACATGTGTGTGTGTGTGTGCATGAGAGAGATAGAAAGAGAGCAGTTGTGAGCATGAGAGAGATAAATAAGGGTACGCGAGTGAGAAAGAGTATGTATTTGAGAAAGAGAGAAATTATGTTTGTATGAGAGAGAGAGAGGAGAGAGTATGCGTGTATGAGAGAGAGTATGTATGAGAGAGGAGGAGGGAGAGAGAGAGAGGAGGATTGAGAGAGTAAGATAGAATGAGAGAATGAGTGAAATTGAGAGAGAGCCTTTAATCAAGATCTGTGTCTCTGGATGGTAAATACAATAGAAAAAGTGAACCGAGGTGATATGTGCGCACACGCTGGAAACCGATGCACTCGGGCTGAGGGCTTGACCCTCGACGCGGTCTCTTCTTTGAAGCCGGGAAGGCAACGAATTAACAGGAAGCAAACCCATCGCAGGGCGGGAATAAAAGCGAATGCAAACACCTGTTAGAAATTCCAACTTACCAAACATTTTAACGAGATATTGGACCAAACAAGAGGATCTCACTATTTGCTTGATTGATACAGTCGGTGAGAAAGTCTCAAGTCTTACCTGCCGGCAGAGAAATTTTCCAACCAGCATATATTGATCAATATTTTGGCGTACACTTGATTAAATATACTAAGAGTAGAAAATTGGCTCATACGATCTTGCACAGCACAACTGTGAATATTATCGCACTTCTCGTTTTCCGCGAGAGTTAGGATAATCTTGTCGAGAATCACGCCAGGCCTCTGAAGGCTTCACCACAGTTAACCTGAGGCACAGGAGGATGTGCAGTGCTCGCCTGCACCTGGATTCTCATCGATAATTTCTTACAACAGGAGCTCGTTCATCTTTATTTTTTCATGAATATATAATTCTGTTAAGAAGAAAAGCAGGATCTTATTAATTGTTTTATTTAGGCAGATGTTTTCAAAGATTTATATTTATTTTCTGTGGATGCTGTGTGAATTTTATTACTGAAAACACAGTATGGGAAAAAGAAAAATCTAGCTCACAATACAATGCGAATTGGACACAAGATATTGCTTTAAGTTTATTTCTTTGATTTTGTATCTTTATATAAATATTTCCTTACCGATTCTATCAAATATTGTATAATTCAGAAAAAGATAATTTGATTTATCAACCAGATTTAAAGTTAGTTTTAAAATAATGCCATTTCGTAATAGATAATATGTTGACCCTTGTTTTTACCTCATTGTCTTGTGCGTTAAATTCATCATAATTCTAATTATTTGAATGATTCGGACTATTGTCCTCATCATCATTGCTATCTACACAACGTCTATGCCGATGTGCCTTTCGGTCTTCATGTATTTCTTGTCAGAATCGGGAAACTTCACGGAATTTCGAACCGAACCCTTTAATCAATACACAAAAGTAGACTTTTCTCATTCCGTTAACCGGACTGTACATCAGCCGAAACGTTGTGTAGTTAATAATAAAGATGAGGACAACAGTCCAAATAATACAAATGATCGAGCTTCATCTAAAATAATTCATTTCTTTAAAATATTTTTCAGATGAAGGCGATTGACTTTGGGAATTAAAGAATAAATACAAATACCAAAATCGACAGATTTAACTGTCTAAGCACCCCCCCCCGTCACAGGTTGGGCGAGACACAAGGTCAAGAAAGATGTTGGTAGAACACTCCCCAAGGAATCGCAAGGTTCGTTGTTCGATATCGGTCTCCAACTACTCAGCGCATGAGTAGCACAGATTGAGTAATTTGATCTGTGCGGTAAATTAGGGAGCTGGTGGTAGGAGTGGTGCCCCATCTCAACAAAAACAATTTCTGGTCAATTGGTAGCGAAAGTGGATAGGCTCCCTCATTTTCCAGCTGATAACGACAATAGGCCACTTCGCCAAATTTACAACTGGTTTGAATCCAATGTTTTCTTTCTCCAAGATTGGTTGCCATACCAAGAGTAATTAACCAGGTCTGCTCGGCTATTTACCCATAGCTTGGGGAAGGGATGGATTTACACTTCTACCGAGTGTATCAGCATGAAAGTGAAACTCGGCCAGCTTCGTCCGGGATTTGAACCTGGGTTTCCGATTCCATTTCCTAAGACAATAACCGTTACACAAGGGCGGTCCAGCGAATCACGAGACAAAACAACTGTGTAATTTTGAGTCGTTATGAATATATAAACTTATTATTAATCATATTTCTCTGAATTTTTGAGATGAGGCTTGATGATTAGTATTATCTGCGTTATTTGGACTATTGTCCTCATCTTCATTGTTATCTGTACAACAAGAAATAGTCTGACAAAAAATACCCGAAGTAGACGGGAGGGCATATCAGCCGAAACGTTGTACAGATAACAATGAAGATGAGGACAATAGTCCGAATAACGCAGATAATATTTATCTTTCGTAATTTTCTAAAAAAAAATATACAAGTCCACCCTTGAGTCACATTATATTGTAACATTTCCACTCCAAAATGTAAAATATTTTGAAAGAATAATGATGTATAACTGAGAAAACCTTTTTTTAATATACGACATTTCTTTTTTTATCATACAACGTGCGATACCCTGCCCTCATTAGCCGCTAATTAGGGGTGATAACACTGTTTTGGCGGCTAAAAGTGGGTCTGCCAGACTTTTGTCCGCCGAAATTGTGTTATCACACCTATTAGCTGCTGATGAGGTCAGGGCATCGCACGTTATATTTACTAAACGTTGTATAATGAAAAAAAAAACTTTTTTCATGTACGACATGTAATAAGTATCAATTGAGACTGAAAATTTGTTTTTGTTATTTTTACGAGGGATTGGCTGGTAAGGTCAAATGGAGAGCAGATCTACTGTCAAAATATATCTGAGATTCACCGGAAATAATCTGGAAAATAAGGAGAACAGCCCCAGAATACAACAACCTAAACCGAAGGTACAACATTTGCTCAGAAGAAAAATAAGCAATAATAATCTCTTCCTAGAAGAACAAACTACTCAACAAACAATCAGAACTTATATCAAAATGTAGACACAAATAAATACTAACTTAGAATTCATTACATTTTAGTTGGCTAAGATTAAAACAAAATGTAGACAAAATAACAAAATGCCATAACAAAATACAAACCACAAACTGAAGGAAACGTGTAGCAATCCATCAGATAAAAGTGAATGACCTAACAAGAAAGCAAATCCACAATAAACATGTCAGCAAAGAGCAAAAGAAACCCTGTGGTAATGCAATTCATCACTTCTTACAGAGAGTAGAAAACTAAACACTCGTTCTAATTAATCAAATAAACATCCCGTTACACTCCGTGCTACACAGCCATTGACCAATCAAAAATCCGCCCTCATTCCTTTTCCATATTTAAAGAAGCAAAATACAGCATTTATAACTCAACCTCTGGTTCAGTTTTCCTAGTCTGATGATCGCAGAGATAAGAAACTGTTAGTAACCAGACACCGTTGCCTCCACGTCCACGCTGAGATATATATATATATGAATTTAACATTTTGAAAAAACAATTAGTAATTATTATCTGCTGTAGGAATCTGTTTCGACGCCTTAGTAGAAGGGTCATCATCAAAGAGCAAAAAAAAAAATTTATGAAAGGAAGAAGGGATAAAAAACCGTTGGAAGAGAATAGGGGGTACAAACACACGCTGGAATGCTTGAATTTTTTAAAATGCGCATACTGTTTCAAAAATAAAATAAAATTTTATTTTTAAAAATCAGAAGCATTTTTAATCCAAAAATAAACTCAAAAAGAGTTTGGTGTAAATATATAAAAAAGTGTAAGAGATTATATTTTGAACATTTTTGATAATCTCTTACACTTTTTTATATATTTACACCAAACTCTTTTTGAGTTTATTTTTGGATTAAAAATGCTTCTAATTTTATTTTTGAAACAGTATGCGCATTTTAAAAAATTCAAGCATTCCAGCGTGTGTTTGTACCCCCTATTCTCTTCCAACGGTTTTTTATCCCTTCTTTCTTTCATAAATTTTTTTTTTTTGCTCGTTGATGATGACCCTTCTACTAAGGCGTCGAAACAGATTCCTACAGCAGATAATAATTACTAATTGTTTTTTCAAAATGTTAAATTCATTCTGTCGGATTAATTTCCATTTATTTACACACACACACACACATATATATATATATATATATATATATATATATATGAGCATTAAAATACCAAATAATTTTCATTATTGATTAAAAGAGAAAGAATTCAATAAAAAAAATTCAGGGGGTGGGTTAAAAATAGAAACAAGTGAGCTAGTTTCGTTCCTCACTCAACAGAGCTAAATATCGAGGAAAATATAGTTATCTAAGAACGATTAAGAACATGAAAATAGGAAGAGTTAAAAAAAAAACAAAAAACAAAAAAAAAAACAATCCCTTTCTTTTGTCCCAGGAAAATACGAGACTACACGGTATTAATACTCAGGCCTAGTAAGCCCTGCCTTTGTTTGCAAAAGGCTGTATTGCTGGTCTGTATATATAGGATGTCTAAGATTTTAAAATGGTAAAAGGACTGCTGTTTTCTTGAGGTTTTTCTCTTCTTTTACACGATAATGAACAAAATATTTGGTCTTTTAAATCTCTTATAATTTTATATATATATATATATATATATATATATAAGTGTTGTTCTGGTTCTAACGGGAGAAAATTAAATATTTTATAAAAAAGACGGTCCGCAAAATGGATGTTTTTATTAAAAAATGTTTAAATTATATTTATCTTACATTTGCGACACGTGTTTCAGATCTTATATCTTCTTCAGGCTTTGATCAATCGTATATATATATATATATATATATATATATATATATATATATGAGACAGAAACAGAGAGAATGAGTGAATGAGAGACATAAAATTAAGGAAGGTGGAAGACGGATGTTTTTAATCTGTTATATATTATTGACTTAGACGTGTGTCAGTCCAGCTTCCTTGAATATTCAATTTGAGGTGTGATGACCATTAGCAAAAAGACGCAAAACCTTCAGTACCGTCCATTTCATCTCTCTGACGCATTTGCTGATTACACGACCTTCAGTGACGTCACGCCGCTGTAATTAGGTACCAGAATCCTTCCTACTTAACCACACGTACATACAAAAGCCCCTGTTGCAAGACCAAGGATAGCACGCTTGTGCTTGCACATATACACACAGGAAGCAAGGGATGTAATAGTTATCATCGTAGGAAATTGGTCACAACGTGTTCAAATCCTGGACGAGGCTGATTGTATTTAATAGCTCTAATACATTTGGGAAATGTATGTATTCAACTATTTTTCTTCCAGTTCTGGGTAAATAGTACGGCATATAAATCTTCGTGGGTTATATAAAGCTACAGCCAGCGTTGTAGGACAGAAGAATGTAATGCCAGGTAGCAAGTACCAGTCCAGCAGTTATATCATGCGGCAGCGTTAGGTAAGACTCAGGGCCAGTCCACTTTTATTTTTATTTTACGTGGGCAATAATCAAAAAATCTACGAAAATGTAGCGCTACACATTCATCACTCGAAAGTAACCCCTATCGATGAAATCGAGTAGGGATTGTATTGAGCACTTTGTATTTGTGGATATATATGTAATAATATATACATATATATATATATGTCCAGATGAAATACGAAAAAAACAGTAACGACAAAGAAAATGCATATACACATTAAATATCACCAGTTCTTGCTTTTTTGTGCCAAAAATATTAAGATTTGACTTATATTCGAAGATATTTGAAAATTAAAATATACATAGAAATAGCATTGAAATTATACTTTAAAATATCCAGTCAATTTTTTAGGTGGAGTTTAACAGGAGATCATGAGGTTAGTGACTTTTGCAAGGATATTAGTCAAAAGTAAACTAACAGCGAGACTGGACTTCGAATTCACTACGATGTTGCAGCGCATGATGTTTGCCACTACACGACGGGAACTTCCACACACTATATATCTTATTATAATGGAGATTGTGTGTTTTTCTGTCTGTAACCGAAACTATATTACTAATCGAGTCACAATTAACATACTTATTTTCATCACATTCTTCATGAATTTATTTATATTTAAACCTCAATTATTAATAAAATTGCTTCACCTTTTTATTAGTGTCGTCCATATCTACATACTAATAACATGCTATTGTATTTATATATACAAAAAATAGCGGTTTGCAGTGTGAACGGGAAGGCTAATTTGCATATTGATATTAAAAATGTGATTTTATTAAATGTGTGCTTAGTATTATTGATTTCTAACTGTTTGGTTTTATTTTAATGAATATAAGCAAAAATCTCTCCAATGAATCTTAAATGAAATCCATTAACAAGAAAAAATAAGTAATTTTATTCTTTATTTCCTAATTTAACTAAATAGTTAAATAAGTAAAATTCAGCAATGAAAGACGGCAGTGATGAAGAGTAAGTTTCATTTCTATTTTTCTATTATAACCCCACTGTTTCAAATCTTTATCTGCATTCTTATTAGACTTTCTAATTTAATACGATATTTCATTTTATTTAAAACTTAGATACTTGCACCCGGAGGGTGCATATATTTGCTAGTATATATAAAGTAGGTAATTATATCTATTACCTGTCGTAACTTATGTTCTCTACTCCTTAATTTCAGCAAAAACGAATATTTAGATTGCCCCAGTCCATTTACTTGTGTGATTGTATCAGAGGAAATCTAAAATGAAATTTTTTAAACATACAGCTTTCAATTTTGGTTTAGCCATCAGTATTTGTTACAAAAAGTTGAATAATCTAAACCGAAAAGATAAATGAGCGAAAGGTTTCATCCTGTCATTCCAAAGAAACGGGGCATCAATATTACAAAGAACTACAGAGGCATAACACTTTCTGCCATTGCTGAAGAGGTTTTTAATGCCCTGCAACACAATTGCGTCCGACCAAAAGTTGGGAAAATTAAAACGGATTTCGGAGTAATCGATCCACATCTTCTCGGATTTTGACTATTCATCAAATTGTAGAAGGACTACGAGCAAAAAAAGTTGAGGCAACTCAACAAAGACACGAAAGCAATGATTCATCCTTCTAATTGTCACATATATTTCATTGACGTCACTCGAGTTTTACAAGTTGACACATTAGAACCATATATATTTATTATTTAGTAGGAAGCGCGTGGTGTAATGGTTAAAGTCATAGGAAATGGACTCGTCGCCCCGAGTTCAAATCCTGGACGTGGTAATTGCATTTCACTTAGCGCTAATACAATTGGGAAAGGTATGAATTCTACTCTCCTTCCAGTTATGGGCAAATAGTAGGGCAGACTGGGCTCTTAACCGTGGTTGGGCAGACTGGGCTCTTTAACCGTGGTTAGGCAACCGGTCTAAGAGAAGGAAAACTCTTAATTCAAACCTGTTAAACCCTGCTTAAGAAATTGACCTTGTGTCACATCCTGCTCGTACGGAGGGGTTGGTATATATATTATATATATATATATATATATATATATATATATATATTATCCCTTGAGTACGAACTTTGGACATCATTTGATCTCCTTAAGAAAAAGGCTTCACCCTAAAAAAAGTCAAGAATTCGGAGGATACATCTGATTAATACACGATACATAGACACATTATATATATATATATATATATATATATATTGTATCTCAACACTTGTTGGGTTATTTTATGCCGAAGATGTTTTGTTGGATTCATTCTTGATGGGTACTTAATTTTCATTTTAAACTCATGTTTACTTTTAAACATTTTTTTCAAACTCATTGTTATATTTAACCCATAGATGGGACCCTAACAGGTACTACACCCAAGGAAAGATACTCTACATTCCTTAGATCTCTAGAATTCGAACTTCACCATCTGATGGAGTTTAACGACATACCTTAATTAAACCACCCTATGGTTACAAATGAGATCATCCAAATCTTCCAGGTTGAAACGCAGACATTTAAATGCTGATTAATTGTTGTTGCTTATCCGTCGTATTTCTCATGAGTTTCGTCACCTCAATTAAATAATGGACCATTCCATGTTTATTTCTACACAGAAGAAATATAACAAGAAAGATTATGTGAAAGATAGAGAGAGGGGACAGAGCGCGGGAGAAAGAAACAAGAGAGTGAGTTAAAGCAAGATTATTATGCGTATTACATATCGAACTATTTAGCAATAGCTCTTAAGTAAACATGTTAAACGTAATGATTAAATAATCATAATGTTACATAAACAGGTATTGCTCGTATAACTTATTTTTAGAAAGCTAGCTATATAGATAGCTAGAAAGCTAGCTAGCTATATAGATAGATAGAAAGCTAGCTAGCTATAGATAGATAGAGCTAGCTAGCTAGCTATATAGATAGCTAGCTAGAAAGCTAGCTAGCTATATATAGATATAGAAAGCTAGCTAGCTAGAAAGCTAGCTAGCTAGCTATATAGATAGCTAGAAAGCTAGCTAGAAAGCTAGCTAGCTATATAGATAGCTAGAAAGCTAGCTAGCTATATAGATAGCTAGAAAGCTAGCTAGCTATATAGATAGCTAGAAAGCTAGCTAGCTATATAAGATAGCTAGAAAGCTAGCTAGCTATAATAGATAGCTAGAAAGCTAGCTAGCTATATAGATATAGAAAGCTAGCTAGCTATATAGATAGCTAGCTAGCTAGCTATATAGATAGCTAGAAAGCTAGCTAGCTATATAGATAGCTAGAAAAGCTAGAGCTAGCTAGCTAGCTATATAGATAGCTAGAAAGCTAGCTAGCTATATAGATAGCTAGAAAGCTAGCTAGCTATAATAGATAGCTAGAAAGCTAGCTAGCTATATAGATAGCTAGAAAGCTAGCTAGCTATATAGATAGCTAGAAGCTAGCTAGCTAGATATAGCTAGAGATAGCTAGAAAGCTAGCTAGCTAGCTAAATAGATAGATAGAAAGCTAGCTAGCTAGCTAAATAGATAGATAGAAAGCTAGCTAGCTAAATAGATAGATAGAAAGCTAGCTAGCTATATAAAATAGATAGAAAGCTAGATAGATAGAAAGCTAGCTAGCTAAATAGATAGATAGATAGAAAGCTAGCTAGCTAAATAGATAGATAGATAGAAAGCTAGCTAGCTAAGAATAGATAGATAGAAAGCTAGCTAGCTAAATAGATAGATAGATAGAAGCTAGCTAGCTAATAGATAGATAGATAGAAAGCTAGCTAGCTAAATAGATAGAATAGATAGAAAGCTAGCTAGTAAATAGATAGAAAGCTAGCTAGCTAAAATAGATAGAAAGCTAGCTAGCTAATAGATAGAAAGCTAGCTAGCTAAATAGATAGAAAGCTAGCTAGCTAAATAGATAGAAAGCTGCTAGCTAAATAGATAGAAAGCTAGCTAGCTAAATAGATAGAAAGCTAGCTAGCTAATAGATAGAAGCTAGCTAGCTAAATAGATAGATAGATAGAAAGCTAGCTAGCTAAATAGATAGATAGATAGAAAGCTAGCTAGCTAAATAGATAGATAGATAGAAAGCTAGCTAGCTAAATAGATAGATAGATAGAAAGCTAGATAGATAGATAGATAGAAAGCTAGCTAGCTAAATAGATAGATAGATAGAAGCTAGCTAGCTAAATAGATAGATAGAAAGATAAATAGATAAATATATAGATAGATAGATAGATAGATAAATAGATAGAAAGATAAATAGATAAATAGATAGATAGAAAGATAAATAGATAAATAGATAGAAAGAAAGATAGATAGATAGAAAGATAAATAGAAAGATAAATTGATAAATAGATAGATAGATAGATAGAAAGATGGATAAGTTTGTTATCTGCCCAACTTACTCTGCAGTCTCTATTCGGTTATCTACTCTAAAATACAACTTGGCTGTTGATTTATTCTGCAATTGCAATTGTTGCTGTTCTATTCGCCAGTGGGTGCATTGCAGCTGAACAGATGGATGCTTAAGATTGAGACTCGCAGATTAGAGAGACAAATTACAGACCTAATTGAAACAGACACTTTGGCAAAAGAACTCTCTTAGCATTTCTGGTCCTTTCAAAATTTCAGCACCAGAATTAAATAACTGACCAATATTATCTTAATGAACGGATCAACTAGCTTACTCAAAAATATAAAATAAAATAAAAACTCATATTTCTCTTTTCATTTTTCTGTTTCTTTCATTAATTTTGAAAACATGCTGTTAATTTGTTGCAGCACCATTAAATTAGACTCGGTTTATAATTTTGCTTGTATTCTCATTAAAAGAAATGAAGAAAAATGTATTTATAATTACTTTTTTATTAATATACTAGGCATAAATTAGACGAATCACACGTTCTCTAATTGTTGTGTCATTAATTTTATTTAGATAAGTAATCAGCGAATCTACATTAAAAAAAAAAAGACACCAGAAATTTGACGCATGTCATTTATATCGCCTTTCTTAGTTTCCCTTTTCCGCTGAAACACACACAACACACTCTCTGAATAAATTAGATATTTAGTGAGCTGCACAAAACTACATAAAAAACACCCACACACATAAAATGTAAAATACAAATAAAGCTCGTTAATGAAGTTAATACAACACTTCTCTATGGATCATATATCGTTAAGGAACTGATAATCAAAATTCAACTTATACTAACATGCACACAGTGTTTGTTATATATATATATGATATATATATATATATATTATATATATATATATATATATATTATTGTAAGTTGTTTAAAAAAGTATCGAGATGTTTGGTATATTTTGACGCCTTGTATTCTGAAAAAAAAATTAACGTTACATTTATTGTTCAATCCTACATTAGCAAATACAGCTTCAATCTCGATATTATTTTGACACCATATATATTTATATGAAAAGAGAGAGAGAGAGATAGAGATAGAGATAGAGAGAGAGATAGAGATAGAGAGAGAGAGAGATAGAGAGAGATAGAGATAGATAGAGATAAAGAGAGATAGAGATAAAGAGAGAGAGAGAGATAAAGAGAGAGAGAGATAGAGATAAAGAGAGAGAGATAGAGAAAGAGAGAGAGATAGAGATAAAGAGAGAGAGATAGAGATAAAGAGAGAGATAGAGATAAAGAGAGAAGAGAGTAGAGATAAGAGAGAGAGAGATAGAGATAGAGATAGAGAGAGAGAGAGAGAGAGAGAGAGAGATAGAGATAGAGAGAGAGAGATAGAGAGAGATAGAGATATAGAGAGAGATAGAGATAGAGATAAAGAGAGAGAGAGAGAGAGAGAGATAAAGAGAGATAAGAAAAAAAGAGAGATAAGAAAAAGAGATAAAGAAAAAAGAGAGATAAAGAAAAAAAGAGAGATAAAGAAAAAAAGAGAGATAAAGAAAAAAAGAGAGATAAAGAAAAAAAGAGATAAAGAAAAAAAGAGATAAAGAAAAGAGAGATAAGAAAAGAAAAAAGAGAGATAAAGAAAGAGAGATAAGAAAAAGAGAGATAAAGAAAAAAAGAGATAAAGAAAAAAGAGAGATAAGAAAAAAAAGAGAAAAAAAAAAAAGAAAGAAAGAAGAGAAAGAAAAAAAGAGAAAGAAAAAAAAGAGAGAAAGAAAAAGAGAGAAAGAAAAAAAGAGAGAAAGAAAAAAAGAGAGAAAGAAAAAAGAGAGAAAGAAAAAAAGAGAGAAAGAAAAAAAGAGAGAAAGAAAAAAAAGAGAAAGAAAAAGAGAAAGAAAAAAAAGAGAGAAAGAAAAAAGAGAAGAAAAAGAGAGAAAGAAAAAAAGAGAGAGAGAAAAAGAGAGAGAGAAAGAGAGAGAAGAAAGAAAAGAGAGAAGAGAAAAGAAAAGAGAGAGAGAGATAAAGGAAAAAGAGAGAGAGAGATAAAGAAAAAAGAGAGAGAGATAAAGAAAAGAAGAAAAGAAGAGAGAGAGATAAAGAAAAAAGAGAGAGAGATAAAGAAAGAGAGAGAGAGAAAAGAAAAAAGAGAGAGAGATAAGAAAAAGAGAGAGAGAGATAAAGAAAAAGAGAGAGAGAGATAAAGAAAAAAAAGAGAGAGAGATAAAGAAAAAAAGAGAGAGAGATAAAGAAAAAAGAGAGAGAGAGAAAGAAAAAAAAAGAGAGAGAGATAAAGAAAAAAAAAGAGAGAGAGAGATAAAGAAAAAAAAGAGAGAGAGAAAAAGAAAAAAAGAGATAAAGAAAAAAGAGAGAGAGATAAAGAAAAAAGAGAGATAAAGAAAAAAAGAGAGATAAAGAAAAAAGAGAATAAAGAGAAAAAAGAGAGATAAAGAGAAAAAAGAGAGAGAGAGAGAAAAAAGAGAGAGAGAAAAAAGAGAGAGAGAGAAAGAGAGAGAGAAAAAAAGAGAGAGAGAAAAAGAGAGAGAAAAAAAGAGAGAGAGAGAGAGAGAAAAAAAGAGAGAGAGAGAAAAAAAGAGAGAGAGAGAGAGAGAGAAAAAAGAAGAGAGAGTAAAAAAGAGAGAGAGTAGAGAGAGAGAGAGAGAGAGTAAAAAGAGAGAGAGTAAAAGAGAGAGAGTAAAAAGAGAGAGAGAGAGAAGAGAGAGAGTAAGAGAGAGAGAGAGAGAGAGAGAGAGAGAAAGAGAGAGAGAGAGAAAAGAGAGAGAGAGAGTAAAAAGAGAGAGAGAGTAAAAAGAGAGAGAGAGTAAAAAAGAGAGAGAGAGTAAAAAAAAGAGAGAGAGTAAAAAAGAGAAGAGAGTAAAAAAGAGAGAGAAAAAGAGAGAGAGTAAAAAAGAGAGTAGAGAAGAAAAGGAGAGAGAGTAAAAGGAGAGAGAGTAAAAGGAGAGAGAGGAAAAAAGAGAGAGAGGAGAAAAGAGAGAGAGAGAAAAAGGAGAGAGAGAAAAGAGAGAGAGAAAAAGCGAGAGAAAGAGAAAAGAGAGAGAAAAAGAGAGAGAAAAAAGAGAGAGAAAAAAGAGAGAGAAAAAAGAGAGAGAAAAAGAGAGAGAAAAAAGAGAGAGAAAGTGTGAGCGAGAGAGTGTGAGCGAGAGAGTGTGAGCGAGAGAGTGTGAGCGAGAGCGAGAGAGAGAGCGAGAGAGAGAGAGAGATAAGAGAGAGGGAGAGAGAGAGAGAGAGAGAGAGAGTGAGAGAGAGTGAGAGCGAGAGAGCGCGAGAGCGAGAGAGAGTGAGAGCAAGCGAGAGTGAGACACAGAGAGAGAGAGTGAGAGAGAAATCATTTTTCAATTTACTTTTTCTTGAACGATATAATGCTTATTTAGACATTTAAAAAATGGTATATCGTCAAAATATCTACTTTTCACTATTAATGATTTCAGTCTTTAAGAAAATGCATTTATCTTTAAACTTAAAAAAAAATTGTATATATAAAATGTTTTACTATAAATAACAATTTACTGTAAAGATGATTATATACAAATCCTAAACAGACAATATCCAAAAAAGTTATATATAATTTGATAGTAACGTACGAGCGATTTGTATAAATGTCAAACAGACTTCCTTTCCAATAAGCAATAGAATTAAATATGAATATTTTCTTACAACAAACAGTTATAATGTTGCAATAATAGCATAGTTTTCACTATGCCACGGAGACACCCGTGCAAGACCGCTCTGCCGCCTAGGGCTGTAGAATACGCCCACTGCACTTCTGTAGAGGTGTAGGACCCGCCCAAAAGGGGCTGTGTGTTGGCCGTGGGTGGCGCCCCTGATATTTAAGAACGGAAACCTGGTGGATGAGCCGCCCCCCCCCTCATATCAATCGGCAGGGATACGTTTGTCCCGAATATTGCCCTCATGGCAAGCCTCAACCCTTTTTATCATGTGTGTGTTAGAACACGGCGTATGAGGATCTTCATGTCTTGGGTATGACGTTAAACTAATTGACGGTGAGGTTCTAGTTCAGAAGGTCTGGGGAATGTGAGCAC
This sequence comes from Doryteuthis pealeii, assembly GCA_023376005.1. NCBI lineage: Eukaryota > Metazoa > Mollusca > Cephalopoda > Myopsida > Loliginidae > Doryteuthis > Doryteuthis pealeii. The sequence goes on along the minus strand of CM042139.1, from coordinate 3,570,528 downwards.
CCGTTCATAACCATTGCTTTCAGGTCTACTCTGACCCGGAGTGGTAACTGTAGTTCCTGTTAGGTTCCCATATATGGGTGAAATCGAAAAATGTTTTTATAAAAAGAAAATTGAGTACCCATCAAGAATGAAGTTATTTCAAAACTTTGTTGGCATTAAATGACCCACCGAGATTGATACGTCGTAAAACAAATCATAATACCCCTGCAACACACAGGCAGAGAAAGGTTAAATATTGCAGTACATATATTCATTACTTATACTTGTTTGTATTTATGATATTAATTTTGATATGAATAATATAATAATTTCTATTTATTCATAAACCTATCGCCTTTATCAATAGATCTGGTGGCATTTATGCTGCTTGAACTAGTGGTAATGATTTCAGCTCCGAAACTTCGCTTGAATTCATGGGTAATCATCTGAAGATGGCTTATTTTAAGGTCATAAACGTGAGGACAACAGTCCAAAATATCAAAGTTATTCAACTAACATAATTAACTAAACTAAATGTAAGGGATTGTATTAAATTACGACTAAATGTATATATATGTTGAAAAAATAAATAAAGGAAAGAAAGTATAGAATGGATAAAATAGGATATTTTAATCAATTTGACTTACACGTGTTTCGGTCAGGAGTTTATCAATGTGTACATTATTCAAACTATTATTTTTAAATAACCAAATGAAATGAAATAGAAAAAATGTAGAAATGTTAACACACAAAGAAGATTCGAACTTCCTCAGAGTAAATCCTTATTTTTTGAAATGAAGTTCGTTGGAAAGCAGAGAATTTTTGAAATGTTCGAAAATATAACTTTTTATAAATCATTTGAAATGTTCTAAAAAAAAAGAACTTTTTTAAAATCATTCTTTTTTCGAACATTTAAAAAATTTCCGCTTTCCAACGAATTTCATTAAAAAAAAATAAGGATTTACTCTGAGGAAGGTCAAATCCTCTTTGTGTGTGGAACATTTCTACATTTTTTTCTATTATGATTTCATTTCATTTGGTTATTTAAAATAATATTAGTTTTAATAATGTACACATGGATAAACTCCTGACCGAAACACGTGTAAGTAAAATTGATTAAAATATACTATTTTATCCATTCTATACTTTCTTTCCTTTCTTTTTTCAACATACCGTCGGATTCACTTCCATTTTACATATCTATGTATGTATAATTTTGTGTGTATATTTATATGGGTACAACATTTGATATCCAAATTGTTTTTTTTTGTTTTAAATCAAACGAATATCTAAAAAAAAAAAAAAAAAAAGAGCAACCTTAATTAACTATTTCAGCTCCGAAACCACGTTTGAAATAGGTAATCATCTGACGATGACTTATTTTAAGGTAAAAACACCTAAAGAAAGCTCGAGGTTACAGTGACCTGAATGTTGCGTTTATACTTAAAGATAAGCATGTAGTCCTAAATTTTAAAATTATTCAACTAATTTATCGTTAACTTAACTAAATGCAAATAATTGTATTGTCTACGATTAAATGTATGTATTTGTAATTGTGCCTGTATATTTATATGGGTATAACAGTTTGATAGCCAAATTGTTATTTTTTTAAATCAAACTGAGATGAAAGAATAGAGCCACTTAGAAACTTCCAGCTCCGAAACTACATTTGAAATGGGTAATCATCTTATTTTAAGGAGTCGGTAGAGCGTTCGGCTAGAAACCACAAGGCTCCAAGTTCGATACCGGTCCTCGCCAACTCAGCGTATGAGTAGCACAGGGATCTGTGTGGTAAAGTAAGGAGCTGATGGTAGGCGTTGTGCTCCACTGCAGACGCCAAAAAACAATCTCTTAGGTCTAGCGCTAGTGAAAAGGGATAGACCCCTCACTGACAGGCTGATACCGACGTTAGGCGTCCCGACGACTACTTTTACTTTACACCTAAATAGAGCTCATGGTTACAGTGGCCTGAATGTTGTGTTGATACACAAAGATAAGGATACAGTGCGAAACATCAAAAATTATTCATAGATTCATTAATATATAATGGCGAAAATTATTTAGTTTCTTGAAGATTGTAATATCCTTGAAGACGTGACAATATAATGATCAATATTCTATGTAGGACAGAGTGGAATAAGAATGGATTTTTTTTTGACGGTAAAAATAGATTAACACGTCTCCAAAAAATTAAAGTACAATCCAAAGATCAATGAATTTAAATGGTAAATGGTAATCAATCAAATTTGAAAAAAAAAAAAGATTTTTTTTTAGATTAATTGAAAGCAGTTATATCCAAATTAGCTCTGTACACAAAATAAATACTAGATATACTCTGATGTGTTATGTCGAATATCTTATTATAATGGAGATTGTGTGTTTGTCTGAACCGAAACTATATTCCTACTCAAATCACAATTCCCTTAGTTATTGACATCACATTCTCCATCATTTTATTTTTATTTAAACCTTAATTATTAATAAAATTATTTTACATTATTAATACTGTTAACTATGTCTACATACTGACAACATGCAATTATACTTATATATACAAAAAATAGCGGTTTACAGTGTGAATGGGAAAGCTAATTTGCATATTAATATTAAAAAAATCAAATTTAATAAATATGTTCTTAGTATTATTGATTTCTAACTGTTTGGTTTTATTTTAATGAATATAAGCAAAAATCTCTTCAATGAATCTTAAATGAAATCCATTAACAAGAAAAAATAACTGTCATTTTATTATTATTTCCTCTTTTAACTAAATACTTACATTAAAAAAAAAATCAATGAAGACGAGAGTGATGGAAGAGTAAGTTTCAGTTCCATTTTTTATTATACTCCCTCTGTTTCAAATATTTATTATACTCCCTCTGTTTCAAATCATTTTATCTGTATTCTTATTTAGTTTCATTAGCCTTTCTAATCTAATACAATATTTTATTACATTAAAACTTAAATACTTGCACCCGGAGGGTGCATATATTTGCTAGTATTTATAATAGCTGGATCTGTAGATATACCACAGTATGGTAATTTAATTATTACAACATTTGATATGTTTAAGAGCTATTGCAAAATAGTCCAATATGTAAAAATTATAATAGTCTTGATTTAACTCATTTTCTTTCTTTCCTTTTCATCTTTTCATTATGTACAATTGAAACTGATTAGCGGTATCGATTCCGTACGCTCACCTCCTCTATCTCCCGCTACTGATTTTTTATTCCTTTCTTATATTTTTTCTGTGAAGGATTACATTTTTCTTACCTTTTATTATAATAAAAACGGAACTGATTTTGGCAAAACAATATGCAATTAACTACAGCATATATTACGTAAACCATTATTTCTTAGTGATATATAATACATGTTGCAGGATTTGAAATGCATTAATAACATAGGGTGTTTAGAGGCAAATCTAACTCAGATTTATTCAGAGGAATCGTTAATAGATGAGAATTATTTCTTGTATTAATAAGTTTGAATGTTGGAATATTTTGATATATATATATATATACCAACTCTTCCGCACGAGCAGGATACGACACAAGGTCAATTTCTTAAGCGGAGTTTAACAGTTTGAATTCAGAGTTTCGCTTGTCCTAGACTGGTTACCTAGCCATGGTTAAAGAACACAGTCTGCCCTACTATTTACCCATAGCTGGAGGGAAAGTAGGATTCATACTTTTCCCAAAGGTATTAGCGCTAAGTGAACTGCAATTACCACGTCCAGGATTTGAACTCGGGGTGACAAGTCCATTTCCCATGACTTTAACCATTACACCACGCGCTTCCTTATTTTTATAAGGTGAACTGTAGTCCAACACTTAAACTATAGACTGAGCGCGTGAATTGAAGATAACCAATCAACACGCTCGAATACCTGGTTAGTTAACTATTTAATCGCCGATGTTGAGAGCCGTTCATTAGAACATATTCTAGCTAACATTAAGGAACACCGAGGAACAAAAAAGGATTCTGCCTAACACTAAAGAACAACCAAGGATTATTCACTAAGGAACACAAGGGATCTCCGTTGTAAAGTGCTCTCACCTGCAGCCCAAAAATAGCGACAAAAACCGCAACATTGATAAATAAAACACTCATTCGATAAGCTTATGCAATTGCTTAGGGTATTGTGACGTAAACAAGTTTCTATTAGAGACATACACCAAATCCACTATAGTAAGATGTTAACTAACCACTGTCAATACGTATTTTATCTTACGTACCATAGCTGTATTACACCCGCGCTAAGAGAAGCTCGCTATTGAGTCGTATCAATGAATATGTTTGATCTTGGATATATCACAAACACCAATTTAAATAGACCGATTATTATACAATAACCAATTTCTTCTTCTTTCCTTTTTCAAAGTTCAGCCTTTATAGTCATCTTCTTATTAATGTTTCAACTACAAACAAAGTGAACCCTCAGACCCACCTCGCTTGTTCAGAAATCGATACAGTAAGCTCTTAGCGAATATACAATTAATACTTCACACACCAAGACACCAGTAAATCCATTGATCAAACTCCAGGCCGGAAGCTATCCCAATAATAAATAGCATTATCGTATTTGACGCACTTCCGGTTCAGCAGTTATGAACTGTTAACTTTCCTCTGTCTGTGCAACGAATACAAGTCACATGACTAGATTTACTGACTGCTGTGAATTTCACAACAAATTGACTTGTCATTGATAAATAGATGCAAAATAAGCAGTGATTAATAATGATACACTTTTCTATACACATGGTTAGACTTTAGGTTTCTTTAAGTCTTTCTTGTTGTGGTTATTAAATTATGCTTAGTTGATTGGTTGGATTTCATGGCATTTCCACGACTGTTGGGTCATTTTATGCCAAAGACGTTTTTGTTTTATTCATTCTTGATGGGTACTCAATTTTTAAAAACAACTTTTTTTTCTATTTAACTTATAGATGGTACCTTCAGAGGTACGACTACTCCGGGTCAGATTGGACCTGGGAGCAATGTTGATGAATGGGTGCTCCACTTTCCTGATACCTCCAGAACTGGAACCTGATCATCAGATAGATTTTAACGTCATACCCAGGATATGACGACCCTCAGCCACCGCCTTCTAGTACCAATAGGATAAACGGTTAGGGCTTGGGCAATCTGATAGGTGCTAGGGTTTGACGTGGCCTGTCGATTGATCGGAGGGAGCTTCGCCGACCGACCGTTTAGCCTAAGGACTTAAGTGGAGTGTTGCATGTCATGGACTGCTCAGCCGCCAGGTAGATAAATGGGTACAAAATAAACAGGGGATGATAATATTACACTTTTCTATAAACATGGTTGAACTTTAGCTTTCTTTAAGTCTTTCGTATTTTAAATTATAGTTGGTTGGATTTTACGGCATGTCAACCCTTGTTGGGTTATTTTATGAAGACGCCCTTTTGTTTTATTCATTCTTGATGGGTCCTCAATTTTGTTAAAACCTTTTTTAAACTCATTTTTCTATATAACCCATGGATGGGACCCTAACATATACTATCACCCTGGGTCAGAGTGGAACTGGTTGTAATGGTGATGAAGAGGTTCTACATTCCCCGAGTTCCAGAACTGGCATTTAACCATCAGATATCGTTTATCGTCATACTCAGAACTTGTCATAGATAAATGCTTACAAAATAAGCAGTGGGTGATAATGATACACTTTTCAATACACTCAGTTGGACTTGAGCTTTATTTAAGTCTTCCTTTTTGTGGCTATTAAATTATGAGTTGCTATTATAATACGCATCAATACAGAGAATTGTCGATTTTTTCTTCCGATTGTGAATTTGAAACTTGGAAATATCCATGGCTTCAGTTTGTCCCCCATGTTCTTAGCTTGTATTGACGTCAAGGAAATCAGTGGAAGCCATATTGGAGAAAGAAAAAACAAAACAAAAAACAAAAGTCGAATTTGCCGAGCAATGCCAGAAAAAAGAAGAAAAAAAGAAATAACTAAAACAAATAAATTATATTTAATTTCCTATTTTATCTTGTTTTTTACATTTAGTGCAATGATATGTTTGTCAGTTTCTTCTATATTTCTTTTCCTGATAGTCTTCCTAAATAAGTGTCGAGATTATATTTCCCCCGGAGAAAAAGAAAGACAAGTTTAGAAAAAAAAAAAAAAAAAGATTTAGGTAAAAAAAAATGTAGATGTCATAAAACTAAGATTGGTAATAAAGTCAGATAAAAAGAAAGAAAAAAAACAAGTAATCAGTGCGAAAACAGAAACGAAAAATAATGAATCAGAGAAAGTGAACAATGAAAAACAAAATACAAATCCGAACTATAGTCAAAAATGTATAACAGCACACATAACTTGAAGACAATAAAGGCCCACAGTAATTAGGATTGCTATATATATATATATATATATATATATATATATATATATATATATATATATATATATATATATATATATATATATATTATATATATAACAAGGTGTGTCATAAAAAGTATTGAGATTGAAGCTCTATTTACCGAGATAGAAATGTACAATGAATGGAAAGTTAATTTTTTCAGAATACAAGATGTGTCAAAAAGTACAGAAAATTTCAATACTTGTTGACACACCTACATATATAAATGATAGTTGGTATGTATGTCGGAATGAAACGAAAAAATTATAAAATAACGAATAAATAATTTTTTTTTCCACTATAATCAGATCTTACTTTTTGAGCAAAAATAAGGAAGACTTTATTTTCGTGAAGACAAATGAAAAACAAAATTCAAATATTAACAACAGGGATTTTTTTCTAATGCCAAAACAGGCCGGATCAGCGCAAGGGATTTTTTCACAGTTATTTGAATGGGACATCCTGTGAGGATGCAACTCGGGATTAAGTAATAATGGATCTGCGAGATTAACTTCCCTTCTACCCAGGTGACGCCAGGTAGCCCCTTCTCGTTATGATATAAAACTGACAAGGAAAAGCGTAAAAGGAATAAATAAATGTATATATCTAAACAACCTCTTCTTCGCAGTTCGCATTGGACACAAGGTTAATATTTGACACGTAAGACACGCAAAACATCAAGAAATGTTATAGTAATTCCAGGAAGAATGCGATACCTTTTCCATTAAATCATTTGTATTTGAATTTCACGGACTATTGTCCTCTTTATTGTTATCTATAAAACGTTTCGGCTGATGTGTCCTACGTCCTTTTTCAGGTGTCTCTTCTCAATCTCATAAAAATCTTTGAACTCGGGAGCCCTCATGTCGTAATTGAAAGCCGTCACGGAACTTCGAACCGAACCATGATGATACACTTTTCTCATTCCGTTGCCTATGATCGTGTTCATGAATTAGGCAATGTTAAGTATTCTATGTTATTATAACCCGTGACTAGGATTGAACCTGAAAACTACAGATTATTGTCACTTAGAACTGTATAAACTTCTATATCCGTTGCGCCATGTTTCCAACTGGATATAACAGACATGAGGAAAATCCAAATAATAAAAATTATCAAACCTCATCTAATATTTCTCACAAGTAACATTAAATCATATTCTAAAAAAACAGAGTAAGATTTTTAAAAAAGAATTTGAGCCCTGGGCTCTAAAGACTAAATTTGCGACTTACAAAGGATATTCAGATATAATCCATAGCTTAGGAGTGAGAATAATCGATAGATGTATGTCCTTTCCGATACAATTAGCTCGAAGGAAAATGCAAACTATCTCATTCATGATATAAATTAGAATCACCAACTTTATTATGTAAAGGAATGCGAAGATGTTTTACACACAACTTAAGTTGCGTCGATATAAGACATGTAAAGATCATGTGTGTGTGTGTGTGTGTGTGAATGAAAGTCAAATACGTGATTAGTCGTAATTTACATTGTTTTATAATTAGAAAATCGTAATATTGTACGGTATCTTTGTACAAACAGCTTTATATTTCACGGATGTCTACCCGTTTTAACGGTCAATTTCCATTTATATATATGTATTTGGGCAGCATTCTTTCATTTATACATTTAGACTTAAACAAAACAGATGTCTCCTCTTTAACGATTTTATTTATGATCTTTTCAAGCTTTCGAGGCAATTTTTTAAAAAATATTTGGATGGAATTCGTGGATTAGTTCATATCCCGAGTACTTTCGGCACTTCGAAATACCATCATCAGAGGTGATGTGTCCTTTTTTTTTTTTAAGTATATTAATGGATGTGGAGGTTGGAAGGAGGAGAACTGATGGGAAAAGTGTTATAGCCATTTTAAAATGTGTGTACTGAATTAAAAATTACTTTTATTTAATGATTGTTTGTATTGTTTTATGTATAAAGCTTCTAGTATTTCGAGTTTTTTGTTTCTTTGTGCAAAATGTGCGTATTTTCAAGTTAGAATATTTCGGTAATTAGAGAGAAGGCATGATGTAATTTCAGATGTTGATAAATGGAGCTATTATCTATCATATTTGGCCAGAAAGCTTAAAAAGATCAATAAAATCGTTAAACAGAAGACATCTGTTTTGTGTATATATATATATAATATATATATATATATATATATAGAGAGGGAAAATAAAGGGTCTACCATGGTATCAATCAAAATGATTTAATCTGGACCTTACCCTACGCTTAACTAAGTCGATGTAATTCCTTTGTTAAACTCAAATATATTTCGGATAACAACGTTTGAACGCTTTATTTTTCTCTCAATTTTCATTATAATTTTCTTTACTATTAATTCTAACTTGCTCGTAATTTCTATAGAATAAATGTAATTTTAATCAATTTTAGTAAATAACTGCTAAAGGCCATTTTTAAAAAAATGCTGTCCAAACCAATGACATTGTTATTGGATATCAATAATTTCTTTCTTCAGCCAATGTAGTTTTCATTTCAGGTGCTAAAGTGAGTGAGTAAAAATCTACAACTGCATATTCATGTATTTATCCAATAGCTATGTGAACAGCAAAAGGTGACACAATTATTTTATTTGAGGGGACAGAGCTAAGTTTTATTTCAAATTGTCTTATATTTTTAATCCTTTGATGAATTTCATAATTTTACTTACTTATGGTACAAACTGTCTAACATTGAATTTTAAAATCCCACCCGTCTCAAACAATATCTTTCAAAAAGCAATTTTTTTACACCAACCTGAGGGTGTTTTTATCTTATTTTGCTAGTTTAGTCAATGTAAAAAAAAGAAGGCTCAAGGACTGGTACGTTTTCTCTAATTTCAAAACTTTCCGCCTGGCAAACACTAGGTTTTCTTGCAAGAATCAATTATGCCTTCATGGTAAGAAAAGTCATTTTTACGCAAGCACATTATTCATCTTGCATGTGTCATTTAGAGCAGGACGACATGAAAGAGATACAGGGAGTACCTAAAAAAAGAAATTCATTACTTCTGGTATCGACTACTGACAATTGCAGAGAGCCTAGAGCGCCGTATGCTGACAGGGAGACAGGGTGATATATATATATATATATATATATTTAAAGGTTGTAATATTGCAACTGTCTATAGTTACGAGACAATTCAATGCATTCAGTGCGGAAAATGGCCGTTCAGTATTGGCCATAGCAGCCATGAACGAGTGAGTTGTAATGTACTCATAAGGTTTCCTTTTGAAGCCAAGTTATGACAAAAATGTGAATGATGGTATAGAGTGTCCCCCATAAATTCACCCCCCCCCACACACACAATGGAGGCGCATTATCTAATAATTACAGTCGTAGGAAATGGACTCGTCGACCAGAGTTCAATTCCCAGACAAAGCTGTGTGTATTTCACATGGCGCTAATACCCTTGGGAAAGGTATGAATAACATTCTCCCTCTAGTTATGGGAGATAGCAGGGGAGCCTGCTCTTTAACCATGGATTGGGAGCCTGCTCTTTAACCATGGATTGGTAACCAGTCTAGGAGAAGGAAAACTGAATTCAAACCTGTCAAACTTTGCTTAGGAAATTGACCTTGTATCGCATCCTTCTCGTGTGGAGGTGGTTGATATATACGAGTTAAAATTTGGTATGAAGATTGCATAGGCGAGAACCTGTCAGTAATGAGGTGTAGTCTCAATGTACACACTACCTTAACTAAATTATAGACTTCAATGATATTAAGCACTGTCTCCTTGGAAATATATATATATATATGTGTGTGTGTGGGGGGGGGGGTTAAATAGTAAACTCGGTGGAATGGCCTATTATTAGTTTCAGCAGGACAGCGAGAGTATTCCTTTTTCACTAGCCGTAAATCAGGGTGAGGTTTTTGTGTCTGAGGTGGATCACTACACCTACCATAATGTTCCTACTTTAACGCACATATCGAAGCTGTGCTAAATACACACTGAGTTTGTGAGGACCTGTATGTCACAGGTGAATTGCGGGGTTGTTGGATCTTGACATCAAGGTTGTTTGTGTCTCTCCCATGTACTCGTTGTTTTGGCATTTGGTGCAGTAGATGATACTAAGATCCAACGCCCCAAATATCCGGTGACAGCGCAAATATTATCTACGTCTACTTCACCAAATGCGAAAACAGCAGATACATAGGAGAAAACAAGCTACTAAGATTTGGTTTGGTTAATGGAATTTCCTTTTTACAAAGTTTTATTTGTCTTAAAGCTTACTTGTCTCTTTTAGTTCACTCGGTTCTGTGAGGACTGGTACTCGTGACTGGTCACTTAGCTTGCCACTATCTTTCCATACTAGAAAATAGTTTTCTTTCCCCGATTTAGAATGTCCGTTTGTCAGGGGTTTTGAATTCTGGCTTCGATCAATCTGTTTTTCTTTATTTTTAGAATAGAATCCTTTTTTTTTCTTCTCAAACCTGTCTTAACAAAATAGACAGTTTATGAACCATTACACATTTGTCGTACATATTGGTGATCACCTTAAATTTCCATTTACCACATACCACCTAAAAGAACATTTAATTTTGTTAAACAATTTTCAGCTCTAAAAGATTTGAAAATATAATTTTCTTTGCGCGAATAGCTACGAACAATGTCACTCAGAAATAAAAATTTGTAAATATAACCAAGAGAAAAACATTTTGAAAGATCGCCAATAGGATTTCTTATAAAATGTAAAATTATGACGGTGAACGAGAAAGGAAAAAGAGCAAGACATTGTCTTGCCTGCCGGTATCGAACCCGCGTCCTCCCGCATGCGAAAACAAATGCGATTTAGGAACTGGACGGACGCGAGGTTCGACTGATGTGCCCGGATGTTTGGGTAATATGCCCATAAGTAACCAAAGCGAGTAAAAGTGACGAACAGAGAAGCTTTCGGCTTACGTGAGACGGCAGTCAGAAAATATTATTTTGACGACGGATTTTCAGCTGCTGGTCGAAGATTGTGTTGACCAAAAGAAAGTTTGGCCTGCGAGAAGACAGTGAACTCGCTTCTTTTTGCACCCCTCTCTATCAGCAGGAACTTGTTGAAGCAAATATCTATTTCCCCCCCCCCCCTTCTATAAAAATAAATAAATATATATTCCAAAAGAAAGAAACAATGAATTGATGAAAACTAGAATAGAAGAAATAAATGTATCAAGCAATTAATCGTTTTACCAACTGGATCACCGTTGTAGATTTTGAAAATCATAAGAATAAGAATTATTAGCGGGACCTGTGAATATACGACATTATGTTACTTTGATTATTAAAACGTTTGATATGTTTACTTAAGAGCTATTGCGAAATAATTCAATGAGTAAAAAGTATGATAATCTCAATTTAACTCGCTCGTTTTTCTTTCTTTTCTCAAAATTAATTAAGAATAAAATACTAGATTTACCACAGTATGCTAATTTAATTATTAACTTAAGAGCTATTGCGAAATAGTTCAGTGTGTAAAAAATAGCATAATCTTGATTTAAATATGTCACTCTTAATTTGTTTCCTTCGTTTCAGTTTTTTTTATTCTGTTCTAATAAAACAGATTAGCGTTATCGCTGCCATGTTCTCACCCCTTGGCTCGATCTTTCCCCTCCAGACGTTCTTTTTATCCGAATAATTTTTCTGTATAGCATGATTTTTCTTCTTTTTCCTTAAGATAAAAACGGAATTGTACATATTTAACTATTAGCAATAGCTTGAAAAGTGATAATCAAATTATCATAATATGGTATATTCACAGGTACAGCTTTTTATCCTATTATTGGACACATAGCATGGATGAATTCGATAGGGTTAAGTGAGTTCTGAGTGACAATTATCTCTAGGTTGCTGACTCACTCCTGGTCCAGGGTGACAGGAACATGGATAATACTTAACACACCTTAACACCTGTACCCAGCTATGGTTAGCGGAATGAGAACAGGATACACCCATGAATTGAATGAAGGTTTGGGTTCAAAGTTCCGTTATAGCTCCCGATTACAAGAAGTTTCCAGAGTTCGAAGATAAGGTTCACGAGTCCGACAAGAAATACCTGAAGAAGGCGGGAGTGCACATCGGCCGAAACGTTGTACAAATAACAATAGAGATGAGGGAAATCGTCCAAATAATCCAAATAATACCAATTATAATATTTTAGTTGCATGAAATTGTCATCTATTGGAGTCATAAAACTGTATAAAAGTCCTATTCCGTCGAGCAAATACAAACATTTTACAACACTGTAGTTATGTGTTACAAACTCCTTTCGCAAAAGAACAAGACAGATTTTACTACACAGTAGTAACGAGTTACAAACTCCAACGTCCAAGCAAAAGATCTCCTTTTTATGCCTAGAGGAGAGGAGGATTCTAGGAAGGGCGAGTCCACTACTGGCCCACGGTAGCTACACCACAACATATATACCCTTATTTAAAATCAATTTTAACAATATCCACAGGTCCAGCTATTTATCCTATATTTTAGTTGCATAAAATTGTCCTATATATTTGAGTTATATAACGTGTGTGGATGCGAAGAAAATTGAGTTTCCAATGAGGATACAATGACTAATTAGTACAATTTACAAACATCATTTTTTTTTCTTTTTCTTATTGAAAATTCAAAAGTCTAGAGAGAAAGAGAAATTGCCTTGGGAAGTGAACTAATTACATTCAGTCTTGACTCTTTATTTTTAACGCCATCACTTGAAATTATTCTCATTTTCATTTCGAAGACGACTTGCAATGTTTTCCCCCTCTCTCTCTCTCCTTACCTCTATATTTCTCTATTATTACCCTCTCTCTTTCGCTCTCTTCTTACCATCTGTATTTTCTCTTCATTTCTTTTCTCTCTCGTCTCTTCAGCTCTCTCTCTCTCTCCATCTCCCTATATTATTTCTACTACTTTCTTTCTCTAGTCTCACTCCTTACCCTCTCTTTTTTCTCTATTCTTACCCTCTCTTTTTTCTCTATATTCTTACCCTCTCTTTTTTCTTTCTATTCTCCTCCTCACTCAATTTTCTCAGTTTCTTTTTCTCCCTTTCATCTCTCTATCACTCACCCCACTATCTATCACCCGCTTTCTTCTCCATCATTCTATTTCACTTTGTGCACTCCTTCAGTTTCAAATATGTTCACGTTTTCGTTTTTATTTATTTTATTGATAGTGTTATTCGCCATTTTCCTCTTCCCGCCAATCTAATCCCATGATATTGAACCACTGATGCGTGTAAATTGCTCAACAAGCCTTTGCCAATGTTGCTATTTTTGATAAAACCAAACGCATCCAATCCGGCATATGTTTCTTAATACATACACCATGTTAAAAAAGAAAAGCGAAGTTGGGAACCATTTATAAGGTTAGGCGCATTCCACCCCCCCACATACTTAAATGCGAAGAGGGCGTGGTCAGGGCTCATCATGCAAGAAATGCCTGTAGAACTGGCAACCATACACGAAAGCTTCGTGATACGGTGTTAATGGTGATTTTACATATAACCACTGCTGTGAGAGTTCGAATTCTCTTAAAAGACACGATATCAAATATACATTTCCAAAGCAGGAATACATTTCCCAATACAAGAATCAGATAATTTACTCTCTCTACCTACATCATTTGGATATAATACCAAATATATGCACTCTGGTCCGGGTGCAAGTATTTAAGTTTTAATGTAATGAAATAGTATTTAAATTAGAAAGGCTAATGAAATTAAAGAATGCAGACAAAGATTTAAACAGAGTGAAGTATAATCGAAAAATAGAACTAAATTTTCCTGATTTAACGATTTAGTTAAAAAAGAAAGTAAATAATAAAATTACAGATATTTCTTCTTGTTAATGGATTTCCTTTAAGATTTGTCAGATTTTTGCTCATATCCATTTAAGATGTAACCAAACAATTAAAAATCAATAATACTAAACACATTTATCAAAATTAATTTTTTAATATCAATATACAAATTAGCCTTCCCGTTCGCACTGTAAACTGCTATTTTGTTGTGTGATATATATATATATATGTGTGTGTGTGTGTGTGTGTATATATAAAATTGCAGGTTATTAGTAGATGTGTTCAACAGTATTAATAATGTAAAACAATTTTATTAATAATTGAGGTTTAAAGAAAAATAAAATCATGGGGAATGGGACGTAAATTACTAAGAGAATTGTGACTTGAGTATTAATATAGTTTCGGTTACAGACAAAAAATCTCCATTATAAGATGTATATATATATGAGGAATATTCACACCGAAAATACAAAAAACAAGATAAACAGCCTTCAAATTGTCGAAACGATTTGCGTAAAAAATACTAAAAAATATAAATACCAATTAATACCGGCAATATTACACTAAACATCATTTATAGCTATTACATTAAGCTTAGTAATCTTCAAATAGTCAATTAAATAGACTTCCTAATTGAAAAAGTGAATGAATAAATTCAAATGAAATAAAAAAAAAAAAATCATACGATCTACTAATGACGACCGGCGAAATGGTTGAAATCTCTCCGGTAGAAAGTAAGGGACAATTTGTTCACACTGGATCCTGATTTACGGAAAATCACAAAAATTCTAAAACGAATACTGATGAACATCATGAAGAAAAACATTGTGGTCTTATATATATATATATATATATATATATATATATATATATATATATATATATACTAGCAAATATATGCACCCTCCGGGTGCAAGTATTTAAGTTTTAATATAATAAAATATCATATTAAATTAGAAAGGCTAATGAAACTGACTAAGAATGCAGATAAAAAGATCTGCAACAGAGGGGGTATAATCGAAAAATAGAACAACTTTGAAACTAACTATTCCATCATTTTCCATTACTCCCCTCTTTCATTGGTAAATTTTCCTAATTTAACTATTTAGTTAAAATAGGAAGTAAAGGATAATATTACAGTCATTTCTTCTTGTAAATAAATTTGTTTTAAGATTTATCCACGAGATTTTTGTTTATATTTCTTAAGATAAAACCAAACAATTAGAAATCAATAATACCAAGCACATATTTATTAAAATAAAATTTTAAATATCAATATGCAAATTAGCCTTCTAGTTCAAATTGTAAACCGCTATTTTGTTGTATATATAAATACAATTGCATGTTATTAGTACGTAGATATGGTCAACAGAATTAATAATGTAAAACAATTTTTATTTATAACTGAAGGTTTAAAAGAATGAAACCATGGAGAATTTGACGTAAATAATTAATTGTGACTTGAGTAGTAATATAGTTTCGGTTACAGACAGAAAAACACACAATCTCCATTATAATAAGATTATATATATATATATATATATATATATATATGTGTGTTGTGTGTGTGTGTGTGTGTGTGTGAGTGTGTGTGTATAACCCCTGGCAAAACGTATGGATTTAGCACTAATTGGATATTCACCTTAATTTTCTATTTCCCAGAAAAAGTATTTGATACAATAAATGTTAAGACTGTAAACATTTTATTTGATAGCTGATCATTTAGGATTCATAAAACAGACTTCGAACCCGGACGTTTACTAGCCATGCCAAGCCTTTACTTTAGAAAAAAATTAATCACTTTAGTTCTTTTCTATCATTTTGAAATATGACTTTATCTAAACAAAACAAAATCCATATAGTCGGATTAGAATATATTATCCATCTATCGCCACCGAGGTGGCCTAAAGACGGTATTAGCCAGACAGTGAAGTAGTATATCCCTTTTCACTGGCCTTAGACCAAGGAGATTGTTTTAGCTTCTGCGGGTTGAACGCTACACCTACCATCAGTTCCTTACTTTATCGCACAAATCCCTGTGCTACTCATACGCTGAGTTGGCGAGGGCCGGTATCAAACTAGGAAACTTGAGTTTCCAAGTCGAACACTCTACCGATTTTTATCCAGGATTTCAATTGGCAATGATTTTTGAGGGAATTGATTGCTATCTGCTCAGTCGTTTAAATGGCATGTAGTATCATTATAGTTTAGGGAAATTTACTCGCGTTTTTTTTTTATAAAATAGCCACCTTTATATGCTTCATTTGAAAGGTACTGAACAAATGTTCGAGCATTAAAACCTTGCTTAATAAAGGATCTTGATTCATCACTTTCAGCCAATTACTCAACCACAATTATTTTTCTCTAGCTTATTTCTCAAAGTGAATCCTATTTAATTCAGTAGATTTCTTAGAATTCTATCACAAAAAAACTAACTCCTATTTCGACCAATTTTAAAAAATTGTTCTGTCATAAAATTTTCTGTTGATTTATGAGAATTATTCCATAGTGATTTGACATTGTCTTTTTATTCATGCATTTACTCATCTACAAAAGTAGGATGTAACACTTAATTTCTAAGGTTTTCCTTCTCCTAGACAGGTTGCCACACGAAGGATAAGATCCCAGTCTGTCCTACTATTCACTCATAAATGGAAGGGAGGCATGCAATTTAGTTTATTTATACATCCACACAGTCAACTTTTAAACAGAGTATGGGGCATCCGGTGAGGTTTGAACTCGCTATTCAGTAGTAATGGATTTGCGAGGCTAACTTTCTATCCATTACACCAAGATGGGAGACCCGCTTTTTTACTCAATCCGTTTGGCAGGAGTAGGATATATGTTATACTAAAGCTGGGTGAATCAACTTTTGTTTCCTAAATGCTTTTTTACTCTTTAATGACAGAAAAATTATACTAGATTATTCCTATATAGGTAATTAATCAGATATAAACAGCTCTAATAAGAAACGAAACATACTTGCTCTACTTATTTGAATTTTCAAACAGATATTAGTTTTGCTTTTAAACTTCATTTGTAATTGTCATATTTCATTAAATCTTCAGCATTGCGTGATTACAGAAAATTGCGTGACACGTTTGCAATTACGTTAATGTTTTAGATGTTATTGGCAGATAGCTTCTGTCATCGGAATTTATCAAACACTTCAGTGAAAAAATATAGTGCATTAAAATCAAATAGGTGTGACAGAGAACACGGGTCGAGTGGCAGATTTAAAGACTTATCGTATTCTCGAAGGAAGCGGGTTAGGCTTTGTCTGGCGTGTAGAAATTTGATCTAAGATTGAGCCCGCGTCCTTCTGAATACGAAAAAGCGATACTTGAGAGTAGTGCAGACCGAAATCCACATATGTTAAAACCAGATGGTCGTATGATGGCGTTGGATGTATAGATATATAGAATGAATAAATAAATAAAAATAAAAAGATTAGTCTGCCAGAAAGCGTTGGACTCGATTCCCCCACCCCTCTCAACAAGGACTTTGAACTTAAATTTTATTTTCCCCCAACAATAAGCTACTTAGTTTTACGTGTAATTTCCATCAAGTCAGCGTTTACTTTATGATAGTTAATTGTTAAATGCATAAGATCTGCCCCCCCCCCTACAAAAAACAAGAAATAGAAATTAAAGAAAATAAAAACAAGCCAAACAGTAAACATCAGGTAGTCCCAATAAAATCACACACAATTAAATCCAAATCTCCTAACATGTAACAACCATAAAAACGGAGCTCCTCTCCACTCAGGACCATAATACAAAATACTTTCAGAAGTATAAGACTAGATTCCTCTTCTCCCTAAAATGCAATACACTTCTGTATATGAGACGACAAAAACACAAAACGTAACCACTTGGTTTGAAAATCGCATCGGCGAGAAACTGTCAGTAACTAAGCGCCGTTGACTCTTTCCCGCTAACCTAACACACATTTTATATATATAACTCAGTCTGTAGACTGTCCGACTTGGAATCACAAGGTTCCTGGTTCGATACCGGCTCTCGCCAACTCAGCATATGAGTAGCACAGATCTGAGATAAGTGAGTAGCTGCTGGTAGGTGTAGCGCTCCACCTCAGATGCAAAAACAATCGCATTGGTCTAGCGTTAGTGAAAGGGGGATAGCCTCCCTCGGTGTATGGCTGATACAGAGATTAGGCCAACCCGTCAACTATACTTGCAACTTATAACTTTAAAAAGCGTATACATAAAAATTTATCAGGATATTTATATATTTAAAAAAAATCTTTTTTCGTCTCGTCAATCAAGAATTACAAGAGGATGTCGAGGAGCAGGATAGGAAGAAAACAAATTGAAAAATATCGTATACTTGTTTTCCTGTATACCTATGAAGATACAGGTAAACTATCATATATACCAATGAAGAAAACTGAAAAATAATATACCTGTACAGAAAACAGGTATACAATACAATTCCGTTTTGCTTTCTTCCTTTCTGTTGCAATTCCTTTTATTACTTGTTCTGTAATTTCTGGTTCTGTCACGAAATTCTTCTCTGACGAGACGTGACCAAAGAAAATTGGTTTAAAATAGTCAGATATAATTTAATATGCATGCGGTTTTTAAAGCTATTCTTAATTTTTGGTTGTACCTCGTACTTGTATATATATATATATATATATATATATATATATATACACACACACACTAGAAGCGGCTACCAAGCATCCCCTAGTTAGAGGGGGACCAAAAATGTGGTGTAATGTTTAGCAAGTTATTCTCGCAAATTCATTATTATGTATATTTTAATTTTTGGATATCTTCGTAAATATAAATCAAATCGTATTTTTTTCGGAAAAACAAAAAAAAAAAAAAAAACTGGGTTATTTGGATTTTACGGCATGTCAACTCATTTGGGTTATTTTATGCCGAATACATAATATTTTATTCCTTCTTGGGTATTCAATTTATTTCAAACTCAATGCTTTAAACAGTTTTCTTCATTTGACCCATAGATATAACCCTAACAGGTACTACCAACCCGGGTCTAAGTGGACTTGGGAGCAATGGCGATATTAACGTCATACACTGGACACGCAAAACTTATATTTATTGTGTATATATATATTCACTTTGTTGTATTTTTGTAGATTCACCCGGACATACATACACACCAACTACCCTTTATTTTTATATATATATATATATATATATATATATATATATATATATATATATATATATATATATATATATATATATTTTTTTTTCCTCGGTAGAAGAGCAGATTTCTTAAACTGAACTTATATCTAAGTGCTAGGTTTATCCCGGGGAAAATGAAAATAGCGTCGGTATTTGAAATTATCAAAACATTTTGTACTGATTAAAACACTGGTAAAATGTTCCAACCAAAAGACAAACTCGTCTATTTCTTTCATTTTCAGCTGCGTGTTGATCAATTATAATACACATTGAGAAAATTTAATTAAGTACTTAAGGTTAAATATAAAAACGGACATATAATTGTCATTACTAATTCATAATTAAATATAAATATAACCTTTAAAATGGTTAAAATTGACTAAATGTTTCCTCAATAACTCAATGAAGTTTGAAGAGCCGTTATGAAAGAATAATTGATGAGCAATAGTCTGCTTTCAGTAAAGTTGAAATAGATTAATTTAATAAAATAAAGAAAGCTTTTAAGTATTCATTGAAAGTGAAAAGTTTTGATTTTCAATAACAATAGATTGATAGATTTTGATATAATTTTTTTCTTACAATGTAAAAAACACTTAATTGTTTAAACACTCGAACCAATACTTTAACTTTGATTTTAAGCTTCTGTGTTTTCTTTATATCAAGAACTACTTCTCGTACATTATATATAATTCATCCGCATAAATGTTCTTTTGTTATCAATTATGCTAATTGTTTAAAAACTCTAAACAATACATAGCCTTTTATTTTACGCGATTAATCTAAAAATATGTATATATCATAACACTATAATATCCAAAACATTATATTACCTAAGCATTTTGAGATTTTTTCGTAGCTGGAAAATAAACCAACACCTTTTATTTCTGTTATAAATATCTATACATTTATAAATTGCAGTTGTTATTTATGTATGTCCGGATGAAACTACGAAATATATATATATATATATATATATATATATATATATACATACATACATACACACACATTAAATATTACCGGTTCTTGCTTTTTGTTGAAAAATTATGAAGATTTGGTTTATATTCGAATATATTTGAAAATTAAAATATAAAAATAGCATCGAAATTCTACTTAAAGATCTGTTTATTAATAATTATTATCATCTTGTAACACCCACTGGTTAAAAATCAGACTGTCCCAATCGTCAGAGATGAAATGCAAAAATGTACATCCTGACTACCCGAGTTTATCCGCAGAATTCTTAGTTTTTCATGAGTGTTATTACCTCACGTAAATAATGAACCTTTCCGTTTTTATTATATAGAAAGAGAAGTAAAGTACGTGCTACACAGAAAAAATATAAGAAAGCGCTAATCTGATTCAATCGAACATAATGAAAAGGACAGAAAGTAAAAGTGTCGAGAGATTAAATCAAAGTTATCGTATTTTTTTTAATAGCGATTAAAACATACCAAACCATGTAATAATTAGATTATCATAACGTGGTATATTCACAGGTCCTGCTAGTAAACAAATAAATACACCAGGAATTTTGTTCCTTTTACCCAGGCGATGCTGTGTAGCCGCTTCTGTTATTGAATAAAACAATGGCTTTTAAATAAACATGATATTTTCTAAATCAGTAAACCTTTAACAGATCCACAAATTAAAACATCTTATAATGGAGATTGTATGTGTTTCTGTTTGTAAGCAAAACTATACTACTCAATCAAGTCACAATCACCTTAGTTATTTATGTCTCATTCTCCAGGATTTTATTTAAACCTCAAGTGTTAATACAATTGTTTTACATTATTAATATTTTTGAACATATTTACATAGTAATAACATGCAATTGTATATATATATATATATATATATATATATATATATATATATACAAAAATAGTGGTTTACAGTGAACGGGAAGGCTAATTTGCATATTGATATTAAAAAATTGATTTTAATTGATATGTGCTTAGTATTATAACTTTCTCATTGTTTGGTTTTATCTTAATGAGTATGAGCAAAAATCCTGGGAATGAATCTTAAAAGAAATCCATTAACAAGAAGAAATAACTGTTATTGTATTCTTTACTTTCTATTTTAACTAAATAGTTAGATTAGGAAAATTTGATTATGAAATACCGGGAGTGATGGAAGAGTAAGTTTCAGTTATTCTATTTTTTAATTATACCCCCTTCTGTTTAAAATATTTTTATCTGTATTCTTTTTTAGTTTCATTCGCCTTTCTAATCTAATATAGTCTTTTACATTAAATCTTAAATACTTACACCCGGAGGGGGCATATATTTACTCGTGTCCATAATTCAGCGAGTGATATACAGAAAACGTAAGATTGACTATAAGGCAATATTTCTCAATATAAGTTTGTCAGGTTTTAAGATCTTGGAACGGAACCAACCATTTCTTGCTGATCGTTTCATGAAAACAAGAGATAAATTGTTGTTTCCGGGTTGGACGCACTCAGAAATTGTAGAATCATTGATATATTCAGCAGATATTTCATCGGTTTTGAAGAATTGGTGACGCAATGATTTAGCGGACTTTTTCGCTTGACTAGATGAAACAATGAACAGTAAAAGTGATTAGTTGTTTAATTAAGACGCATTTGTCTATTTCAGATTGATCAGAAGCCAAAAGTTCCAAACGAGACAATTCTTATCGAAACTTTGAAAAATATCTTTAAAACTTGCAAAAGTTTTCCCAAAAGATTGATTGGAGTTGATTTGTTTTACGACATATCAATCTCAGTGGGTCATTTAATGACGACAAAGTTTTGAAATAAATTCATTCTTAATGGATACTCAATTACATTTATAAACACATTTTTCTATTTAACTAATGGGACCTGAACTGTACTACCAGTGTGTAACAGGGAGCAATGGTGTTGAAAGGGTTCTCTACATTCACCGAACCTCCAAAACTGGAACCTCGCCATCAGATAGTTTAACGTCATTTCCAGGACACGAAGACCCTCACTTACCGGCTTCTAGCACCCATATGATAAGGATTGCCATAAAAGCAATAGGGTTGGGGCAATCATATAGGTGCTAGGGCTTGACGTAGCCAGTCGATTGATCGGAAAAGGGAGCAGTCCGACCGCCCGTCTAGGCCAAAGTGGACTGCTCAACCACGTGGGTACAATCATTAAGCATCAAAGGTCGCCACCCACGGCCAACAGGTGGTTCCATTGGGGGAGTCACATCGCTCAGCAGAGGTACAGTCGGAGTATTCTAACGCCCCAGCCAACAGGGCGGACCAAAAGATTGAATTATTTAGGAGACGATTTTGTCTGCGAAGACTTATCTAAGAAATTCTAAATTAACTTTGTTAAAATTTTTGAAGTTAGGTTGGGGGGATATTGGCGTACTACTCTGGGTCACAAGGGGACTCGTTTTTCCTAGAACGCTCCTCTCCAATAGGCATAAAAAGATTTTTGCTGGGTCGGGTGGGAAAAAGAGTTTGTAACTCGTTAATACTGTGTTTTAAAATCTGTCTTGTTCGGACTGAAATTTATTTTGGGTAAAAGTATTTGTTATTCGTCCTTTTGTAAAAGTGAAATCTTGTTCGAGCGAACATTTCTTTTGCAGAAATGTTTGTAACTCATAACTACAGTGTATAATTGAGTTTTGCTCGATCCAACGTTTTTTGTTTCGAAGTTTTGGTTCCTGGGGTTTGCTCGTTGCAGGCCGCGCAAGTGGAGTTTGAGGCAACCTGCTGCTACCTTTCTGTAGTCTGTCGACCGAGGGAAAACCCAGTTAACAGGTATTGCTAGAATTCGCAATAACTTACATTGGGCGATAAGATATCTAACAATTATATATCTGGATAGAATGATGCAGGATTCCAGATGAAAAGTGAATGTTCAAAAACAAATATAGGACAAATAATATAACTTGGTAAATCTAACTTAGTTTGGTTTGTTTTACTTTTTTGTGACGAAATAGCAACTCGCGACCCCAGAGGTAAATAGGTTTAACTTGAATCACCTTACTTGTAAAAGATTTGCAACAATGCCTTGTTACGACCTTGATAAGCAGGTACGATGTTAAATAACTTTGTTGAATTAAAAAAACAAATTCTGATACAGGGTCGTCCACAAAGCGTTTCTTCACGGACTGTAGTATCGTGTAGGCAAACTACTTCTCGCAGCGCTCCACCCACTTCAGTTATTCATTGGTATAGTCCCCAAACATCCGGACACATCAGTCGAATCTCGCGCCCGTGCACAATTCTCGTGCATTCAGATGGACGCGTGTAGGCCCCAACATCCGGGCATCTGAATTGCACCTCGCGTCCATCCAGCGCCTAAATCGCATTTCTTTGCATTCGGGAGGGCGCGAGTTCGACTCCGGCAGGCAAGACACTCTTTTTCTAAATGAGTACGGTGGTACCCGTTCTCCGTCACAATAACATCTTAGGTCTTGTAAATTTGGTGACAGGAAATCAAACGGTAAATAAAGGAATTCTTTTATTTCCGTTGCCGGCCAGCTATACGTTCTAAGAACAGTTCCATCCAAGACTAGTAGGTAATGAGATATTTATAACCAATTCAACCAATCAAAAACGAAAATTAAATGTTAGTATCAACAACAAATATAAAACACTGTTAATGCATTCTTCGAGCTTTTCTGCAGTTCAGTAAATGTTTTCATAACATTTTCCCGACAGTTTGTTTTATGGCATATCAACCCTTTCCGGGTCATTTAATACCGAAACATGTCGTTTTAATAAAAGTTTGTTTCACGTTCTTAATATCTTCAAATTAGTATAAATAATATTCAATAACTTCATTTGGTTTGTGTTGTTAAATGGAATAACCCTGTGGGTTATTTAATGCCAAAAACTTTTAGAGCGTCAGAAAAGTTGGTACACAAGTTTCCTTTACGGGAGTATTTTCGATGATATCGAAAATATATCGTAATCTATAGGTACCACCAAAATACGTAACCTGATCAGTTTAGGCCATATTGAATAAAAAACGTAAATATTTCTGAATCTTTTTTTAAATCTCGCAAAAAAGAAATATCGAACATAAAGAGTTGTTACAAAGAAAAACAGTTAATTCAAATATCAAATTATCCGACTGTGGAAAGATTATTCACCGTTATCTTTAAAAATAAGAAAAATCAGGGTATGTTTCTTTATTGATATTTTTTAGCAGAATTCTGTATTCATAGATGTTTTGCTAAAAAGCTCTCGCATAGAAACTTCTAAAAATCTTGATATAATTATTCAGATTTATCTTTATAGTAAAAGTAAAAATCGTTTTTTGTCGGTTCATTTTATTATATTACATAAAACAAAATGTGTGGGGACCGTAAAAATATTTCCCTTAAAATATTTTAGGAAAAAACTATTTCAGACGTATTCATCAAAAAGTAATTATGGAAATTTTCGTAAAAATCGGACGATTAATTGATTTTCATATATTTTTTTAAAGGCCTCTAGTCATAACATGTTTATGGCTACGTTAAATTTCAATTAATTTAACCGTGCAAAAATGTAAACATTGTTTTTTGTTTATAATTATTATTACCGTAAGCTGGATTTTACAAAAATCCGGTGTTTTTTTTAAACGTTTCTTCTGAATGGACAAAAAATGTCTTAATGATATAACCTTTATGCAAGTTTCATTTTGGTAAATATAAGGGGGGGGTAATTTCACAGGGAAAATTGTTGGTAACTAGATATCTACTTTGTTTAATCATGACAAAAAGGCGATGGTAAAAGAAGTCAAAGATCAGTTTGAATTTCGAAATTACGCCGAAATTATTTTTTTTAATTGCATTTTCTTAATGTAACTTCAAATGTAAATGTGAAATACAGATTTTATCTGTGGTGGAAAAGCAACCCACTAAAACCGAGATAAGATAGATCATATCAAACTACCTGCAAATTATGAAGATGGCAAAACTCAACTTACCTTATTAGGAACAATGCCTTGTGATATTAAGGAACAAGTTCGATATGACTTAAGAATCTGCAGGTCTTGTAATTGCAGTAAAATAAGACAGGAAATGATCATATACCTGAGCTTCCGGTCGACTCGCAGTTATGAATACTCGCAAAAAATAATCTGTAACCTAGCATGAATTAAATATTTATCTCTTCAACCAATCAAAACGATGGTAAAGTGTTAATAACAACAACTACAAAATATAAATATTAATGAGGAAATTTTCGCGCCTTTTCTCCCCTCGGAAATTGCTGGCACGTCTTTTTAGAACCGTTTCTTTTTTCTAACATTTTAATTTTTATTTTTTTTTTTGGGGGGGGTCATTATAAAGTTTGTTTATATCGTAAATTGTGAAAAATGTCTATACGTCCAGATATTTTGGTTGTTAAAAATATGAAAAAATTTCGTAAATTGTGAAAAATGTCTATACGTCCAGATATTTTGGATGTTAAGAATATGAAACTAATTAAGCAGAAATGTATCACTAAACTTCAGGGATTTTATTAATCACCACCAAAATCATAGTTGATTTTCATTTGAGAAACGAATTAAAATTAATTAATCGATTATTTATGGTCGATTTTGAATTTAGTTGGAAAATAGTAATATAAGCATCAGTACAAAAAAAGCAAAATATATATGTAATTAATTTTTATTACATTTTAAAATTAAATCATCTTGATATTTTACGACCCAATATAAATGGCGTCAAAGTAAAGGGAATTGAAACAATTCAGAATGTTTTGAACAAATACTGATGCATTAGAAAATTCATTCATTCATAAATCAATACTGAAATTTTCATTAAAATCGGATAATTTTCCTGAATTTTAATTTTTTTTTAATCAGGGGGTTGATTTGATTTTGTAAAATACGGGTATGACAATTATTGGTACCTAAATTATAAATTTAATTTACGCATATTTTATTAAAAATGTAATTTAATTAAAATGGATTGTAACACGCTGCGGAAAAGGGACTGGAAGTAAGAATATGATAATTTTCTTGGAGGCGAATAAAATAGATTCATTAATAAATCAATACTGAAAATTGTTAAAATCTGATAATTCACTGATTTTTGGTATTTTGTATTCGTTCAATTCACTAGATGGCAATTTGGCAATCATAGTTAATACCTCGTTAGGAATACGTGAATACATGTCATCCCCCTCACTCAACACTGTAAAGATGGGTTAGGTGTAGGTTTTTCATAGAGAGACTAAAGTTTTGGTGACTTTTGTGTGAATTGCTTTTATGGTGAATGGAAAATTGTAGAACGAATCGGGTCACAAATCCAAAAAGTTAAAAGCTAGTATAGAGTTAACCAATCTTCCTCACCCCCAATTCTGGCACTTTTTTCATCTCCTCAACGAAACAAAATGATGGAAAAGTGTTAATAACAACGACAACAGAATATAAACATTTCAATTAGGTACTATTCGCGTTTTTTCTCCCTTCGAAGATTGCAGGTAAATTAGTGTTTTTAGAACAGTTTCTTTTTCAAAGCACAAACGAAATTACGAAAATAAAATAATCAACGATTATATATATATATATATATATATATATATATATATATATATATATAATTTCAAAATCCACTATCATCGAAACTAGATTTTGTGCAAAAATTATAAAGATTCATTAATATTCACAAAGGTATTTAAAACCTAAAATTTACATAATAGCATTGAATTCTAATCCAATTTTTTTTCAAACTTAAACAAAAAGAAAATCTATTATGAAAGTCCAACATAATTAATTTTCTGTTTTTATTTGTTCATCTTAGACACTGTTTATAAAATAAATGTTAATTTATTTTTGGATTACCTTTAAATGATCAAATATTAAACATGCAATTATTAAAATAATTAAAAAGCTATATTGTCGTGTTAATTCGTGATGTTGAAAAATAAGAGATTAGTAACAAATTAAAAGATTGAATTACAATAAGATTTAATTAAATCAACATTTTTATTGATTCAAACTTGTAATAAATACTTCATTGAACAATTGGGCGGGAAAAGCAATCGCTTTCTTATCCGATATTTTTTTATTAAACACATTCTATGGTTGGTTCAAGAAATTAATCGCATATTTTCACATTTGAACACCCATATATAAGTAAGTACTGGAGTGTGATTGTTAAATTTCAAATTCAAAACAGTTTTCTTTTCAAAGTGGTTTCAAATTTGTGCATTAAAAAAAGTGACTGGATTGTTGACTTACCGGGGAGTTGCTGGTTTGGCTCGCAGAAGTCTCTGACGGCATGTGGGTACTGGAAACTCGATACCAGGAAGGGACAAAACTTATAATCTCCCGACGGAAGTTGGAGGGGGTGAGGTAGGTAATCAACACCTATAGATAGACTGCCCTCCCATTCAGTTATTATGAGATCTGCTACAGTTAATGGTTGGACTTTATATTTTGAGTGTTGGCTTTCCGTTATTATCACTCTTGAATATTCATAAATAAATAAGTACTGTAATTTGTTATATAAATTTCAAATTCAAAATGCTTTTGAAAAAGTAAACAGCGATTTTTTTTTTTTTTTTTTTTTTTTGCATTTAGAATTTTAAATGGGTAAACATTTTTTTTTTCAAAGTGATTTCATGTTTGTGCATTTTTTTTAATTTTTTAAGAATAGTATACAATAATATTTTGAATTAGAATAAATAAAAACTGGATTTATATACGTAGGTTTTATTTTAATTAATGTTTTTTTTTCAAATACAATATTAATGGAACTATTATTTATACCTACTTTTTAAAAACCTCTAAATGGAGTTAAACTTTCTTACTATATTATGTGATATTCTTCCCTTTACCAAAGATAAGGATGTTTACCTCTTTCTAGTCCTTATTTAAAGGGGAGTAGTCAGTGTTTTTGTATGCATGCATATATGTCTTGGTTAGGCAACCGGTCTAGAAGTAAAACGCTAAATTCAAACCTGTTAAGCCCCGCTTAAGAAAGTGACCTTGTGTCACATCCTGCTCGTGCGGAGGAGTTGGTAAATATATATATATGCCCGGATATACTACAAAAATCAAGCAATTAAAGACAAAGCAAATATATGTACACAGTCACTATCACCTTATCTAGCCTTTGTGCAAAAAAAATCAAGATTGGAATTATATTCACAGAGATTTTTCAAAATCAAAAATTACATAGCAATATCATTGCTTACTACTGAGCCATCATAAGTAAAATGTATTATTGTTTAGACACGAAATAAAAATATAATTTGAATTTTTGTATCAAAAGTAGATTATATTTCCCTCTTCACTTCGTTTCAGAAATTTTTTTAGACAGTTACGTAAATCATACAAAAATCAATTCAAATTTGGTAACTTTGTTTTAATTCACTTTCTTCATTTTTTTAATTTCTTCTTTTTTTTTTTTCGTTTTGAAATATATCAACTCAATTAATGGGCTCATAAAGAAACAATAACTTAAATGTAATAAAATTTAGTTTTGTTACTACTAATAGTAATACGCATAGTTTAAAATTATAGAAGATCAAAGCAATATTTTTTCATGTTAGCTATTGTTTGCAAATTAATTTCATTAGTTTAGTTTTTCTAATAAGTGATAGTTGGTTTAAGAGTTTCACTTTTGAACCTCCATCCATGAAAACGAGTACTTTAATTTGATATTTAACGTTTAAACAAGTTAGTTCTTTTTAAAACCAGTTTCGATACTTTTTTTCATTTAATATTTTAAATACCAGATATTAATGTTTCTCTTGAGATACGACCCTTTTATTAAAATTCAATAATTCATTCATTTATTTGTGTATATTTCTTTCACTTTTGTATATGACATTAATTGAACTAATCATTATATTTACATCTTATTTTTTTCTAATTGTAAATCATCGATTTAAATTTCTTACTACATTGTTATATACGATTTCATCCATTCTACCCAAGTGACGGATTGCCCTTTCTAGTATATCAATATCTTATTATAATGGAGATTGTGGGTTTGTCTGTCTGTAACCGAAACTATATTACTATACAAGTCACAATTCCCTTTGTTATTTACACACATTCTCCATGATTTTATTTTTTATTTAAACCTCAATTATTAGTAAAATTGTTTTACCTCATTAAGACTGTTAACAATATCTACATTCTAATAACATGCAATTATATTTATATATTCAACGAAATAGCGGTTTACAGTGTGAATGGGAAGGCTAATTTGCATATTGATCTTAAAAAATTTGATTTTAATAAATATATGCTTAGTATTATTGATTTCTAATTGTTTGGTTTTATCTTAATAAATATGAGCAAAAATCTCGGGGATAAATCTTAATAGAAATCTATTAACATAAAGAAATAACTGTAATTTTATTATTTTCTTCCTATTTTAACTAAATAGTTAAATTAGGGAAATTTACCACTGAAAGACGGGAGTAAGGGAAAATGGTGGAACAGTTAGTTTCACATTGTTCTATTTTCCGATTATACCCCCTCTGTTCCAAATATTTTTATCTGAATTCTTATTCAGTTTCATTAGCCTTTCTAATTTAACATGATATTTTATTATATTAAAACTTAAATACTTGAACCCGGAGGGTGCATATATTTGCTAGTAAAATATAATAATCAGTAGTTACTAAATTTCTAAATAATTCTCCTATAGATATTCTATAAATTCAAGTAACACAAAATCATAAACGAGCTTTGAAAGAATATGAAGATGCCATGAAATATAATGAACTTCATAATTTGTAAGTCCATAAATACAATAACTTTAGTTTGGCTTGATTAGTGGAAATTTGTCATTTCAGCCCTTGGTGTTTTTTTTTTTTTAATACTGAAAATGTTTAGTTCAATTCATGCTTAATGGGTATTAAATTATTTTTAAATCTTCATTTGTAACACATTTTAAACTATTTTTCTATTTAACAATGACTACCACTCCGGGTCAGAGTAGACTTGGAATTAATGGCGAGGAAGAGGTATTCCACACTCCCCAGAGCACCAAAATGTTTTCAGTAATGGAAGACTCAAAAAACATAGAAAGATAATATGGTTTAAAACTTATCTCCCCCAAAAATGTCTCGTATAACAATCAAATCATTCCCTCACCAGAAAACATACCCACACACCTTCTCCCCCTTCTATAAAACACTTGTATGATCCTAATGATTCAATAAAGGCTGAGGAAGCTGAATTTAAAGTTCCAGCGAAATATACTACACATTTTTGTCTGAGTTTTGTTCTTTCATTTCTTATTTTACCTCATTCTGTCGGATTCATTCCAATCCCATTTTCCGTGTAAATATATATATATATATATATATATTTACCAACCTCTCTGCATGAGTTAGACGTGACACAATGTCCATTTCGTAAGCATATTTTAACAGGCTTGAATTCAGAGTATTCCTTCTCCTAGACTGGATACCTAGCCATCGTTAAAGAGCCCGGTCTGTCGTACTATTTACTCATAGCTGACAGGAGAATCGTTGGATACATTCTTCTTCCAAGGTTATTAGCGCTATGTGAAATGCAAACAGTCTCGTCCAGGATTTGAACGCTGGTCAACGAGTCCATTTCCTACGACTCTAACCAATATACAACGCGTCTCCAAATCCTAAGATAGTGCCAAGAATATCTTATTAAAATTTAGAATTTTAGTACCGAACGGAAACCAGGTTGGGTGTTTTGTTTTGTTTTTGTTTTTTGTTTTTTCTTTTGACAGTCAACAGATTTCCCAGTGCATATTGCCAATATTTCTCCGAATGTGGAAATTATCACAATTGGCAATAATCTGAAATATTCAGGACATTGAAGTTAATCAGTGTAGTCAAATCGCGTCTGTCTATGTTTATTATACATTCGAATTAACTCAGACGTCTCTTTGATCTGAAAGAGCGCACACATAGACACCCTACACACATACTCTCTCTCTCACTCACTCACTCACTCACTCACTTACACAAACACACAAACACACACACACAACACACACACACACACACATCTATAAGAGAAAAAAGAAAGTGGAAGTAATTATCCCAACACATAAATAATACTTTACATATGAACAATTATATATGTGAAAATATCGTATATATATTTAGCCAACGCTTAGTGCATCATACAACCCAAACAATCTTGGTAAAAAAATATATCTGGATTTATTTCTACATACTATTGATGTCTCTTTACCCTCTGTTTTATCTATATGTAGATAGATCTTCAAATAAAATTATGTTCAGTTCTTAATTGTTCCAAATAGAAAATCAAGTTTTATATATATATATATTAATAATTAATAAGTCATCCACAGACACGTGTTTCGGCATATCATGCCTCTTCAGTGTGGCTAGACACAACTATCCTTGGGTAGGGTTCGAACTCAGACTGACCGTATGGTAGTCCGATGTCTTATCCCCTCGCCCACTGACAGCTGATGCGGGACTGGTGTTTTTAAACTATTAAATACATAGAAAGTGTATGTATCATTCGGTCACTGAGAGATCAAATTTCCGGAGAAATGATCATTGCTTATTTGCTTAGTAGTGAGAGTTAATTTAAATTACCAATTAGAGAGCTCATTACCAAATTTATGGGAGCATATATATTAATAATTAATAAGTCATCCACAGACACGTGGTTCGGCATATCATGCCTCTTCAGTGTGGCTAGACACAACTATCCTTGGGTAGGGTTCGAACTCAGACTGACCGCATGGTAGTCCGATGTCTTATCCCCTCGCCCACTGACAGCTGATGCGGGGACTGGTGTTTTTAAACTATTAAATACATACGAATGTATGTATCATTCGGTCACTGAGAGATCAAATTTCCGGAGATATGAGTTTGTAAAAATGAAAAATAATTTAAAAACAAAACAAGAGGATATTTTCATAACTAAATAAAATGTTATCGCGATTGACTGAATGGGTTAATATTAATGGTATGTCAAGACATATGGGTTTATTTCAATTCTGGTTGTTATGGGATTTCATCCATTGTAAGTTTATATATTTCTTCCGAGCTTATTTTTTCAGGTTTAAGATATCAAAAGATCTTATATTATCTGAAATATACAGTATTTCAGAAGAAAAAAATGATATAATTTCTAAATCTAAGATTTTGAGCAATTTTCCAAAATTTTAACAGCATGCGCAGAAATATCTGTATATGGGTAAAATAGACCTGTTTAAAAAGCGTCAGTCGTGCATAGAACCATATGCAACCCCCCCTCTACCAAAAATCTAAACTACACAAAAATACAAATGGGAATGTTCAATGAAAAAGCTCGACTACATTTCATGTCTACAGGTTGTAGACATGAAATAACTCTAGACTATTTGACATGCTGTTAATATCAATCAAACCAACCCTATTATATTCTCGGTTTGTTCAAGTTTTAAGGATGAATAATCAAGTTGAAGAATATTTTTTTCTTTCTCAAAACTTAATTATAATTTTTTATTAAATTACAAGTGTGTGGGTAGGTTAGAGCAACCTCCCTTTATTGATAGTTAACTTAGAGTGACTGTTCGTTGTGTTATGCAAATATTAGTGGCAGGTCGTCGGTAAGTCTCTAATTAATGACTGGTGGGTGCCGCCATTGGCATTCTGGACTTTGTACGTCGTATGAGACGATCGATTCGTGTTACTCTTTTTACAAGAAAATTGAAAAATCTACGATAAATGATTTTTCGTTTACAATAAATAGCGTTTCTATACCTGAAAAGAAAGCATTAAACCTAGAATTATGAACAGTTTCTACACATGCCATTAATATTTGAGATCATTGGAACGCGAATTTAACAATAATTTAATTATTACGTTTGATGTGTTTACTTAAGATATATTGTTTAAAAAATTCAATATGTTAAAAGTATAATAATCTAGATTTAAACCTCTCAATCTTTTTTTCTTTCTTTCCTTTACATCTTTTCATTATGTTCGAAACAGATTAGTTTTATTGCTTCCACGCGCTCACACACTTTCTCTATCTCCTACTTTCTTTCTTTCATCATTTTTTTGCATAGCATGTGCTTTTCTCCCCTTTCTTCATAATAAAAAAATTGAATGGTGCATTATTTATCTGAGGAGACGACAGTAATAAGAATCTATTGGATAAGCAACACCAAATAATCAGGATTTACATTTTTACATTTCCTTATGGACGATTTGGATGGTTACTTTTAACCAGAGATGATAACGTTCGTACAATTAAGGAACACTAGTATAAATATATAGAGGACATAATTTATATGCAGTCGTATACAGTAAGATAAATTAAGAAATGTCATTTTTTTTTGAATATCCAAGTGGCGCGTGGTGTCATGGTTAAAGTTGTAGGAAATTTGACTCATTCAAATACTGGACGAGACTGTATGCATTTCCTGTAGCTCTAATACCACTGGGAAAGGTATGCATCCACTTAAACTCCCAACAGATATGAATAAATAATAGGACAGTCTGTGCTCTTTAATCTTGGTATGGCAACCAACCTAAGAGAAGGAAAACTGAATTCAAACATGTTAAACACCGTTTGACCCCGTCAATTATAGCAATCCCCACCCGAGGGGCGGTTTTATTGTCCAGTGCCTGAGGCGCCCCTCTTGAGGGGAAATGCCGACGGGACCAACGCAATGTTTGTACTTACCACATATGAGCTTCGGCTTGTGGGTCGGCCCACGTTCAAACGAGACCTTGTGTCCAGTGCTCATAAGTGGGATGAGAGGCAAATACCTATTAAACACCGTTTGACCTTTTTTCGCATCCTACACGTACGGGAAGGCTTGGTATATATATATATATATATAATTAGGTATGACTTCAATTAAGCACATATCCTTCAAAAATTGTCGGCTAAAAGGCATATCAAATAAACACATTGTTTACTTATATATATATATATATATATATATATATATATATATATATATATATATATATATATATATATATGTGTGTGTGTGTGTGTGTGTGTGTGTGTGAAAGTAAGTAAACAATGTGTTTATTTTTTATATGGCCTTTTTAACCGATAATTTTTGGAGGATATGTGCTTAATTGAAGTCATACCTAATTCTGAAAATTAATTAGTTAATAATTACTGAATTTAGGCGGGCATATATGTTCAAGTGTAAGGCTAAACAAATCGAGAAAATTTCAATCCCTGAATGTACATTTCGACCTATTAGGTCTCATCAGCAAGGTTATAGACATGGGAGACTGTTCCGTATATATATATATATATATATATATATATATATATATATATATATATGACACGGAGTTGATATAGCGTTAAGAAATTAAAAAAAATTACTTCATTCAATAAATTGACATTGTGTCACATCCTGCTCGTGTGTCGGGATTGGTAAATATATACTTGCTTAGCTAATAGAAATAAATTGCAAACATACAAATTTGACAAATACATGGGACACTGACAGGCTCTACTACACCGGGTGAGGGTGAACCTGAGAGTAATGAACGAAGTGTTACCCCCACACTTTCCAGAGCTCCATAACTAGTGCTTCACTATCAGTTGCATTTTACTCTGTTACCCCAAACAC
This sequence comes from Doryteuthis pealeii, assembly GCA_023376005.1. Classification (NCBI taxonomy): domain Eukaryota; kingdom Metazoa; phylum Mollusca; class Cephalopoda; order Myopsida; family Loliginidae; genus Doryteuthis; species Doryteuthis pealeii. The sequence continues at coordinate 3,535,656 of CM042139.1, read as the reverse complement.
ATTTTTCTGTGTGGGAATCTAACACCTCTGCAGAGAGTCAGCGTATTCAATGCCCAATTGACAAATCTCCACGCGAACATTTATACTAGCAGTACCTGTGGATATACCATAGTTTGATATGTTTACTTTAGAGATATTGTTAAATAGTTCAATATGTAAAAAGTATAATAATCTAGATTTAAGTCTCTCTATTTTGTTTTCTTTCTTTCTTTCCTTTACATCTTTTCATTATCTTCGATTGTAATAGGTTAACGTTATCGCTTTCACTATCTCCCCTTATTCTTTCTTTCCAATTATCAGTTTTCTGCATAGCATGCCCATTTTCTCCCCTTTCTTAATAATAAAAACGGAATGGTGCATTATTTAGCTAAGGTGACGACATTCATAAGAAATAAAAATCCGGTGGATAAGCAACACCAAATAATCAGGATTTACATTTTTGCATTTCCTCATGGAGAATTTAGATGGTCACACTTTTCATCAGAGGGTGTTTGAAGATGATAACGGTCGTACAATTAAGGAACACTAGTATTAATATATAGAAGACATAATTTATATGCTGTCTTATACAGTAAGATGAATTATTTACGCCGTGAAGGCAACATGACAAGAATAGAAGACAATAATTTCCGGAGACCCGTCATGTCACTGTCCACCATTACAGATGAATGAGATGCAATTGATACAATGATTATCTAAAAACAAAAGGGAATTCATTTCTTGTGGTATTGACGAACGACAATTGGCAAGAGTGTGTGTGTTTACATGGATGCATGTTGACATAAATATTTCCAGGTCGTAATACCAGATCTTTTTTTGTGGCTAAGCAGTCTATGGCATGCAACTCACCACTTTGACGATTACTTAGACTATACGGTCGGTCGGAGAGGACCCTTCTAATCAATCGGCTGGTCACGTTAAGCTCTATCTGATGGTGAGGTTCTAGTGCTGGGGAATGTGGAATACCCCTTCATTTTATATATATATATATATACATATATATATATATATATATATATATATATGTGTGTGTGTGTGTGTGTGTGAATAAAAAGGCCTTAAATACCATGGGTATCGTGGTTATAAACCATTTCCACTTGTGAGTATGGCCACGAGCTTCTTCAGACCATTAAAAGAAAAGAAAGGAAAGCAAATAAAAGATATCGGTGGTCTGAAGAAGCTCGGGCATACTCACGAGTGGAAATGGTCCATAACCACGATAGCCATGGTATTTAAGGCCTTTTTATTCTCAAATAACTTTGCTCTGTTTACAATAATTAAACATTGAGCTCTCATACCGAACCTGAACTCTACAACAAACTACTGGTAGAGAATTAGGACCAGCCTAGAATCAACTTGTACTAAGAAACTTGGTACTGCACCAAAGTACATATATATATATATATATATATATATATATATATATATATATATATTTGTTCTTTTAAGCATTCCTTATACCTCTTCCAAGGCATGTGCTGTGGCCTTTTGCCATCATGCAGCTGACCGTAAAGGAGTTGTTTTGGCATTCTAGCATCACTCATACGCACAACCTGACCTACCCATCGCAATTGGGCCGTTATGATAAGCAACTGGGAAAAGCTGGCATTGAAGAGATCTGACTGGCGGATTCATGTGGATGATGGCTGTACCAGTTTTGAGAGTGAAAGAATTCAGTATGAAAACCTCAAGCGTCAACTTCGAAAGAGATACAACTGTCATATTGGAGAGAACATGGAGGGTTGGAAATGTCAGACATGTGGTCGAATTCTGCTTTCTAAGGCTGGATTTGTCAATCATAAGAAGTCTCATCAGGGACTATTCATGCAGACTCCAAGAACAAAAAATGTGCAATCTGTAGCAAAGTCTGTAAGTCAGCTTCTGGTCTTAAGAGACATCTGGTGGTGCATAAGCATCAAATATTATCATTTGATACAACGGGAAGGACGTCCTCCCTATGTCATATTTGCATCAAACTTTTGTGGATCTGCAGCGAGTTTGATGAGTCATTTGAGGGCATATGAGAGGAAAGGTTCAGGTGGTGGAGTCATAGGATAGTGAGGAACGGCAATTATCTGTAAATATTATGCTATATATATATATATATATATATATATATATATATATATATACGTATCGTTTTCTATTTCTGTCTATTATTGTTACTTTGGCAAACCACTTCGCTCTCTTGTCTGGTTTTCCTAAATATATAAATATAGTTCCTATATCTGTCACCAGATCTGATTTAATTACCCGACACTGACAAGAAACTGAGAAGACAAACGGATATTTTTCAGATACACACGAATAAAAGTCACTTTTAAAACGTTCTTGCAGCATTGTATTTTTGAGATTTCTCCTTTAAGTCTTCGAACATATGATTATTCTTAACCTGTTGTGATATATGGGGTTGACAGAAAAATTATTATTTTTTATGACTAATTGTCACGCAAGATTTCAAAAGTTGACAACATTCAACCGATTATTGTTCAGATTCAATTCATTTTATGCCATTGAAAACAAAACATTAATGAGCACAATTTCGAACAATGAATAATTTGCTTTTTTCAATTTTCCATATTTTGAAAAAAAATACTGAATTCATAATATAAAATTTCCTTTCGTATAATTACGCAACTCCTTTATATGTAATTTATTTCTAAAACATAGACATCTTATTTTTTGACACACCTCATATATATATATATATATATATATATATATATATATCTTATTATAACGGAGATTGTGGGTTTGTCTGTCTGTAACCGAAACTATATTACTATACAAGTCACAATTCCCTTTGTTATTTACATCACATTCTCCATGATTTTATTTTTATTTAAACCTCAATTATTAACAAAATTGTTTTACATCATTAAGACTGTTGACCATATCTACATGCTAATAACATGCAGTTGTATTTATATATACAACGAAATAGGGGTTTATAGTGTGAATGGGAAGGCTAATTTGCATATTGATCTTAAAAATTTGATTTTAATAAATATATGCTTAGTATCATTAATTTCTAATTGTTTGGTTTTATCTTGATGAATATGACCAAAAATCTCTTCAATAAATCGTAAAAGAAATCCATTAACAAGATGAAATAACTGTAATATTATTCTTTACTTCCTATTTAAACTAAATAGTTAAATTAGGAAAATTTACCAATGAAAGACGGGAGTAATGGAAAATGATGGAAGAGTTGTTCTATTTTTCAATCATACCCCCTCTGTTCCAAATCTTTTTATTTGCATTCTTATTCAGTTTCATTAGCCTTTCTAATTTAACATGATATTTTATTATATTAAAACTTAAATACTTGCACCCGGAGGGTGCATATATTTGCTAGTATATAATAAAAATGATTTTGCTCAGTATAAAGTGTTTAAACTAAGTAAGCATACACGCATACATCTTTCTGCGAAAATAAATCATATATATATATATATATATATATATAATTTAATATACCAAACTTATTGGTAAATCCTCGTGGTGAGAAAAAAACAGTAAATAGTTTGATTGTAAAAATATGCTACCAAACATCAACCGGAGAGAAAAAAATTTGGAAAAGAGAAAAGACCAAGATAATCGTACCAACAAAAAATAATCTTTTGGTACAATATTTTGGCTAAAAGAAAAAACAATATATATATATATATATATATATATATATATATATATATAATATATATATATATATATATATATATTCATATAAAACCGCCAGGAGACTAAAGCTAATAATTAAAAAGTGCTCAATACCTAAGTAGAGCAAATAATAAAGATAAATCTAATACCTTCGCTTAATGCTCTTCAGGGATGAGATCTGACTCAAATCTCAGCCCTGAAGAGCATTAAGCGAAACTTTTAGTAGGTTCGTCTGACTCATTATATATATATATATATATATATATATATATATATATATACTCCTGGGGTCCCTTGGGTAGTGGTAATGACTCCAAGGCCGCGAAACAACATTTGACCCTCGGCTGTCATCTTATGCATGCTCTATTGGAACCCATCTAACACAATCTCTAATTGTTTAAAATGTTCAAGGTGAACACAATTGAAATGAGATAAACCCCCAATCAACCTGGCATCCACTTCTCCCTCAAAAATTTCCAAATTATATAAAATATCAATTAAATTGCCCTCCACATACAAAAAATATAAAAATTCAACCTACTTTTGACTCATCATAATTTAAGAATTA
>CM042139.1:3506428-3526428 GCA_023376005.1 Doryteuthis pealeii | reverse complement strand
TAAAAAGTATAATAATCTTGATTTAACTCTCTCTCTCTCTCTCTCTCTATATATATATATATATATATATATATATATATATATATATATATATATATATATATAGTACGCAGTTCTATCTGTAAACCATCTCAATAGCTGTTCTAAGACCAATTTGCTTAAATTTTGAAGGCATTTTTGGAATCGGGGATATCTATTTCCTCCACTAGCATAAAGGGGATAGACTCCCTCGCTGCCCGGCTGATACCGACAATAGGCCACTGCACCAACTTTACTTTTGCCTTATAGTGTACGCAGTTCTATCTGAAAACCATCTCAATAGTTGTGCTAAGATCCATTCGCTTAAATTTTGAAGTCATGTTTGGAATCGAGGATATCTATTTCCCGCTTCTGCTCTGAGACACCGAGCAGCTTCTGTGGCCATTAAATGTAATAAGTATTGTTATTCAATCCACGCTCCACTTATTTCTCTCAATATCATGAATGCATTTCCAGTTCAATTGCAGGAAGACGGTGTCTTGTTAAGAGAATGATGTCCGATCTTCAACGGTTGACTTTTCCCTCTTGATTTCGTTCGGAAGAAGAAGAAAGATTCGAGAATATGTTATCAATTGCAGGTGAGGACATACGTATATTGCTACAGGTTCATTCAGAAAGAAAGAATCCATAACTGTAACAACATAAGTGGAAGATTTGGAATATTACGACTGTACTTAATAAATATATGTGATACAATTTTGTGGCCATCTTTTAGGCTTCAAGCAAGAGCGCTTGTCCTCTGTTCTTGCGCTTGTCCTCTATGTTAAACAGGGCGCGATCCCTAGTGAAGAATCTTTTGGTTGTTCCTTGGTGCTCCTTAGTCTTGCAGGTCCTTTGTCACTGATTGCAAATGGAGGTCTCTCAGTATCAGCGATTAAGTAGTTAACCAGCCACAAATTCCTGCTGTTTATTGGTTGGGGTTTAAACCACGTGACATCGCTCAGTCTATAGATTTAAGTGGTGTATTGCAGCACAGCTTATATATCAAAATATTCCAACAATTAGACTGATTAAAATGAGAAAAGCTGATTTAATCTAGATGACACGTTTGATAAAACCAACCGTACGAAGAGGTTGAGAGTTCAATCTCTGTAGTCACTGCAGCATTCCCCCTCACACAGACCAAACATATATATGGACGCGCTTAATTATTGGGAATCTTCTCGTCTACACTTTACAAATATATCAGAGTGATTAAAATTATGAGAAAAGCTGAATTTATCTAAATGATTCATTTGATAAAATCAATCGTAATTATGGGGGAAAATGATGAGATTTAATTTAATGTTCAAAACTGTATATTTGTTCTAAATGATAGGATTTATTGTAGATTGAGTGACAAGACATCACGGATTTTATTATATATTGTTCATGTACAATTTAGTTGCATGGTATTTTCGGATTCGCCTGGGGAGTTGTCTGACCGTTTAGTTCGCTGGTTCCCGCTAGGGGCCTTTGATATTTAAGCGGCTGGTTTGAACGTCTCTTTCTCTTTTTCCTGTTGCTCGACCTATGAGACACCACTATGGGTTAGACTCTGGTCTACCTCCTTCTTGTTGGGGCTTTGCCCCCCCTTACATTACTGTAAGTGATTCATACAGCATGGAATATTCCTAGTCTCATGTCTGTTGCTTTTATTTTTTTTCCATTCATGAATGTGTCATTATCTCTACTTTTGTATGTATGTTTTGTACACCTCTATGTATTATGTGCCCTGTTAATTCTTGTGGTGTATATAAGATGTTTTGTCTATCAACCTTTGTCGGAGTTTTATCTCAAGTATTATAACTTTGAATCTTACAACTGGTGATACCCTGACGTGATGGAAACGTTTTGTAAAGGCTTTGTGTTGCATTTGGAACTTTAATCCTTACAGTAAAAAAATACTTCTTGCACTATTTCCAGTAGAGAACCTTTTCCACATAGTCATGTCTAGTCTTTCAGAAGAAAAGACAAGATTCGAGAGTATGTTATCAGATGCAGGAAATGACACAAGTATGTTGCTACATGTTCATTCAGAAAACAAGAAATGATAACTGTAATCACGTAAATGGAAGATTTGCAATACTACAACTATACTTCATAAAAATATTTTGACCATACATAAATGGTAAATGTAAAAACCAGAATCTATCCAAGAAACTGAGACGCATAAACCAGACACTGGCACTTTAAGAGCTGAAAGGTGAAATTGAAAGCAACCACGGTACTCAATTTCCCAACCGCAAATTTCCACTGACAATTTTTTTCCGCCTGCAACAATATTACAGCAACTCAATACGCCAAAGTTATCGCGTCTCTCTTCACGTTTGGAAGACCAAACACAACTTGCTGTGTTGTGGGAAGGTATATAAGTATAAGTGCATGTGTCCAGTATTTTCTAAGCAGTGCTGTTATAGAAGGGATAATTCTGTCTGTCTAGCTATATATAAAAAGTCAGCACTGGGTGTGTAAGGGGGGGGAGAAAGTCATAGGCACATGGACAGTATGTGAAGCAATGTAAAGTCAAATTAACAGATTGTGGTAAGTTAGACCTTAATTAATAAGTAACTCCTCAAGATCTTACATCCGGGCTAATCACTCAGCATTGTCTGACTCGAGTGAAATTTGCATATTCAACAGGGGTGACAGTAGTGTGACTACGAGCCACTCCTCGCGACGAGGAGGTTGCCAGTTCAGTCTCTGTTATCTTTCGCTACCTCCCCTCGCTCGCGCAGGCCAGACATATAAGGACGCGCCTAGTTCTGTGGAGGGTAATCTTGTCGTCTACAATTTACAAATATTTTAGAGTGATTAAAACTATGAGGAAAGCTGATTTCATCTAGATGACACGTTTGATAAAACCAGCCATAATTATGGGTGAAAACAGATGAACAGTGAAAACGTCTTGATATCAATAGATTTCCAGAGAAAAACAAAACCAACACCGGCAAAAAATAAATAAATAAATAATAATAATAATAATAATAATAATAATAATAATAAATAAAATAAAAAAATAATATAAAACAAAATATAAAATAAACAAAAAAATAAAATAAAAAAATAGAATAAATAAAATAAAAAAGATAAAAAAATGAATAAATAAAAAAATATTAAAAAATATTAAAAAATAAAATTTAAAAAAAATATTAAAAAATGTTTTTAAAAAAATAAAATAAAATATAAACAAATAAAAATAAAATAAAATGGGGTAAAAAATTAAAATGTTATTATTTGATCGGCAATGATACTGACGAGATTTAATTTGATGGTCAAAACTAAAGTACATTTGTTCTAAATGCTGGATTATACTAAAGATTGATTGACAAGATGTCTCAGATTTTCTTATAAATTTTTCCAGGTACAATTTAGTTGCATGGTAAAAAAATATTCCTTGCACTATTCCCAGTGGACAACCTCTTCCACCTACTCGTGCCTAGTCTGGTGCGGTATGTCCAACTTTACTACATTCAGGTATCTGATTAAACGTTTCCATATACCGTTTAGTCGTATGGTGAACATTTTATTTCTTGAACAATTCCCAGTGGATAACCTCTTCGACCTTCTCGTACCTAGTCTTGTAATATATATCATAGTTTGCTGAATTCGCGTATTATATGATTAAACGTTTCGTCTTTTCCTCTACACGTTCAATTCCGTTGCGTCTTATCTATTTTTGCTTTTATATAGATTGTTCTTATGGCATTTTTTTGTGCGGCTATTATGAGAGATTCACTTTCTGTCGTGAGGTTTTCCCTTCTCACAAATATCCATATTTTTTTCATGTGCGTCACTCTATTTTGGCGATTGAAGTATCCATATAATTGTTTTTCTTTCCATTTATGTTTTCTTGTTTTTTTTTATATTTGTGCTTGTCCATATGATGCAAATAGACTTTCTTTGCTTTTTCCAGTGCGAGCCAAAAATAAAAAAATAAAACAAAGAAAAATGAGGATTCACTGGTTAAAAAACAAACAAATCCAAATTATATTATTTGTTCAGCAATGATACTGGGGAGAATTAATTCGCTGGTCGAAATTCCGGTGTATTTGTTTTAACTGGTGGTTTCTTACTGAAGTGACGAGCTTGCTCAGTTAGTATTATGTGGATTATTCGGACTAATGTCCTCATCTTTATTGGTATCTGATCAACATTTCGGCCGATGTGCCCTCCGGCCTTTTTCAGGTATTTCTTGTCGAACTTGGGCGAATTCTCGAACTTGGGAAACTTCTTTTCAAACTCGGAAAACAAGAAATACCTAAAGAAGGCCTGAGAGCCCATCGGCCTAAATTGTGGGACAATTGTCCGAATAATCCAAATGATACTAATTATCAAATCTCATCTGAAAAATTCAGAGAAATAGAATGGCTGAGGTTTCCAGATTTCTTCTGAATATATTGTTTCAATATTTCATCTGATATCAACTTCCTCCAGTCCCATGTAGCTACATGTTCTTTTTCCAAAAACCTGAAATCATAAACAATAGATTAGTGTGAGCTATCAATTTGATTACTCTTTGGGAATTGAAAGTGTTGTCCTACTTCCTTGTAGGAGAAACTTCCGACTGGAATTGGTCGATTATTGCGCTCGTTAACTTCATCTTAAAATCTGCTTGAGAGTATGTGTTGCTTAAATCGCTATTAAGCAGCATTTTTGTAAAGTCTTGAAAAGCAAGTGAGTAATGCTGGGATTGAAGAAAATAAACATTAAATGTAGTCAGAAGAGAAATTGTCATTAAATCTCAACTCGCCTTAGGCATTTCTTGTTTGAACAAGAATGATAAATTGCCTGACTATTCTCTCACAGCTTGTCCACAGACGTTGTATCGCTTCTTCATTCTATTTCTTTTATTAAGTACTTTCCTCTTTTATTTACTCGTTCAATGCTTTGTACTTGAGTTTTGCACCGAGACTTCAAGTCACTGAAAACAAACACAGAAATCGACCTACCGCACATAAATAGGTACATGTACACAAGCCAATCTGAAATTAAACGTATACTCTTGCTAAGCTTTGCACAGACTGAATAGATATATATTTACCAACTCCTGCACTCAATCAGGATGCGACACAAGGTCAATTTAAAAGAGATTAACAGGTTTAAATTCAGTTTTCCTTCGAGACTGTATACCTAGCAATGTTAAAAGCCAAGTCCCCTGTTCTATTTACCCATAGATGGAGTGTAGTTAAACGCATATAATTGTCAATGTTATCAGTGCTTTGTGAAATGCAAACACCCTTAAATAGGATTTGAACTCAGTTCCTACGACGCTTTTCTTCCTATGCCTTTCTATACTAGTCTTCTCCCCTTATTCACTAACTTCATATTTCTAACTTTTTCACTTTCTTTTTCGACAACTTTATTTGCTTACTTATATTTCTCACAGGATCTAACTCTTTACAGTAAGACTTCAAAACTATTTGTTACTATTAGTTTCTTTGACAGTGAGATTTTAGATAACATATCAAAATTGTTCTAAAAGCCTTTTTGCAATAAGCGAACATTTGAACATTGACCTTTTTAAGGATTTCTATATTTCCTATAATTGTTTAGTTCTAAATCACACAGCCTTGTTTTACTGGGATTCTTCTGCAAAATTGCTGACCCTAAATATCGAAGCTCCTTAAAATTCACTTTTAATTAATGACTATCACTTGCCTGTTATTTAACTGACGGTTTATCATTGTCTTGAAAGTTTTACAATTCCTAACAGAAAGAGTGCTGATACTTTATATTGGACTGACAAATCATTTTATCACATCTTATTAACTGCTAAAATAAATAAAAATATATTTTTAGAACTTTTATCTATGATTGTTAAATCATAACATTTTTTTTAAATTTTTATCTAAAACCTTTGAGAAAAGTCATTAACATACCAGAAATTGTTTGGATAATAGGAACCTAACACATTTCAGCCAATCCATACTTCAGCCGATGAAAGAAAAAAAGGAAAAACAAACTTTTTTTTTTCTTTAACAGATTATTACGAGGGTTGATGAATAGATTGGCTGAAATGTGTTAACATAAAGAATACAAAGAAATTTTATTAGATCTTTTTTAATTTTTTAAAATAATAATTGTGGTAGACACTATTTATTAGATAGACTACACCAGTTAATCTCTCTCTCTCTCTCTCTCTCTCTCTCTCTCCTTCTCTCTCCTTTTCTCTCTCTTTCTCTTTTCTTCTCTTCTCTTCTTTTCTCTTCCTATAAAATCGTATACGTAACACTTCTTGCTTTTTTACATGACTTCATCTTTTTTCAATTTCTCTTTCTTTCCAATTTATTTTCACCTCACTTGCAACCTTACTTTCTTCTTGAGGGATTTTAAATACCTAAATAAACAATTAGCAGGTCATGTCAAGATCTAGTATCTATATGAATGTCTCATCCGTATTCTTCAAAGGTGCTAATAAGCAGTGGCTGAGGGTCAACCACTAATTTATGGATACACATGAAGTTATTTCTACCAATTATGATGTTGTATGCGTTCAGATTAAAGAGTCAAACAAGGAACTATGTTTAAATATGTGTTTATTAACAGGTAGCCATTACTGGAAGTATCGAAATCAGGGGCGGATAAGTTTTAGTTTTTTTTTTAGGATTAGTCAAACTAAGGACTTAACTAATACAACACTAGTATATTATCAATATCATATGACAGCCGATTAGAACAAAGCCACATGTATAAAACCAGCAAGTACGAAGATCTTAGCACAGAACTGGAAAAAGGAGGGTATAGCGTATTTGTTAGAGCTGTGGAGGTTAGAGCAAGAGAGTTCGTCACAACCTCCCTGTACCAATTTCTGGGCCAAGTAGGAATCAAAATAAACACATTAATATAATGTTTGATTCATAATTAAACCTTATTTCAGACTGCCTTACGCGTGTGATGTAACGTTTATCTTTTTTGAATAAAAACATTTCACTTGGGCGCTAATATTCTTGAAAAAATACATGATATCTGCCCCACTCTCAGTAAACAATAGAGCAGACTTGGTTGTAGTCTTGGCTGGGTCTAAGAAAGGGTGGAAGCTGGTAGCGTGGAGCTAGGAACTTCACCCGATAAAAACATTCTGCAAAAATATAACACCATCTTAGATGTCTTTGTGGCGCCATTTTCCACAACGGCACGTGACATTTACGTATCTTTCTCAGAATGAAAATACTGGGAAATATTAATTTAACGGGTGAAACCCACGTAATTGGAAGATTTGAAATATTATGGCTGTACTTTACAAATATTTTCGAGTGATTAAAATGAGGAGAAAAGCTGATTTCATCTCGATAACACGTTTGATAAACCAACTGTAATTATGTGGGAAACTGATTAAGTGCGAAAACGTATTGATGTCAATTGATTCACTGTGAAAATAAGAAATACAATGAGGTAACAAAAAATAGAAATGTTATTATTTGATCTGTAGTGATACTGACGAGAATTAATTTGCTGGTCGAAACACGGGTGCATTTGTTTTAACTGGTGAGGGTTTTTTTTCTGAAGTTTGAGTGACAAAATATCTCAGGTTTTATGATCTGATTAAACGTTTCGTCTTTTTCTCCACAAATGCCATACTTTTTATTTGTGTTGCGACTTATCTATTTTTTTCTTTTATATTGTTTGTCCTCTTTGCATTTTTTGTGCCCTATTATATATATATATATTTACCAACCCCTCTGCACGAATTCAAACCTGTTAAACTCCGCTTAAGAAAATGACCTTGTGTCACATCCTGCTCGTGTGGAGGGGTTGGTAAATAAATATATATATTATTTAGTTGCATGGAGAAAATTTAATTTCTTGCACTATTCCCAGTGGAAAATCTTATCCACTTAGTCTTGTACTCTATTTAGATTCTATTTGGAATATTTACAGCACACTTTTAAAGACAAAATGGCTGGATTCTTCTGTCGGAATTTTACCTCGAATTCGTCTCTCCGAGATAAAATTATAACATTACGTAGTAGTAATGCCCGAACTTGAAACAAACGAAAATTTACAGAAATATGCAAGTCAGAGCGTTTAGAAAATAAGACAGAAAGGTGGCCGTGAGCCTTTAAACAAGATTTATTTAAATTGCAAGAATTATTCCGTTTGCGAAAGTTCAACGGACATAAAGTATAAAAAAATAAAATAATAAATTTACGTACATACAAAACATAGACACAATAATAAAAATAAAGAAGAAATACATAAAACACTTTTTTTTTTCAGTCTGACATGTTACCGTAAGGTCATATAATTTCCTAGTCTCAACCTCCAAATAAAGTTTTTAGAAATAGTAAATTAGTTCTCTATTGTTGCGTTCGTTTATTATAAGATTAAACGTTTCGTCTTATTCTCCACACATTCTACACTTACTATTTACCCACCAATTCACCACAGGTAGAATGTGTCAAAAGATTGCAAGTATGGTGCATACTAGCAATGTTAACATTGATTTGGTCTCGATGATTTCAGTTTTTTGTCTGACCTACAGTTACCCCACTCTCTCTTTCCAAGGCAATCTCAAACCGTCCCTGGGGGCGGGGGTCCGCTGTGCTAAATTAATAGCGTCGATCACAGAGGGCCATCCCTCCAGGCATTACCTGCTCCCAAGGGGGCAGGGCTGGGTTTATTGCCCAGCGCTTGGGACGCCCCCCTAAGGGGGAATGCCGAAGGGATCGACGCAATTTTTGTTCTCTCCCACCCATTAGCTTCGGCTTGTTGGTGGGCCCACGTTAAAACGAGGCCTTGTGCCCAGTCCATACAGGTGGGGTATGAGACAAATAAACTCTCTCTTTCCAGGTTTTTTGGAGAGTCTTTCGATTGCTATCATTGTCATCTTCATATTCAATATCTTTTCCAGTTATCTGGCAAAGCCCAGATATTTTTACAGCTTTTTACCTTCCTTGATTTTCCTTCAATGGCCTCTTGGCTAGGCAAAATCCACTATTCTTCTTCTTCTTATATTATTATTATTATTATCATTATTATTTTCTATAGCTCTGTCACAGGAAACGTTTTAAGTTTTCTCAAGAAAGCTATTTTCTCTCGGTTCACACAGGCGTTCCTGATGTAGACGTTACTTCAGCTAAGTGATCTATAAAGATCTTTGGATCGAAATGCAATGTGAATTTTCACTTAATCATTTCCAAGCAATTCTGAACGAAATCCCAGTTGAGCAATGACCCCTGCTATTGTTTCAGTCCTCATTTTCCACATTCTGCAGATTTCAATTTTCAGATTCATGTGCACCAAATACATTTCTACACCAAAGTGTTTATTTCCGCTGCTATAGACACATCGTCCCCGAAATTATTCTTCTTCATTTTCTTTTTTCATAGTTACGTGAATTCATCATTTCGTAGCTATTATTATTATTATTATTATTATTATTATTATTATTATTCACAACTACATGGTGGTTCCATCGAGGCAGAGTGACAGCAAGTCTCCTCAGGTTTCCACCTCTCTTCTGAGTATTCTTAACAGTGCTGTTGATGGGATGGTCTCGATTCTTTTTTGGATTTCAAATTCCTCCAGACTCCTTTCAAAACCCTTTGGAACCGTTCCAAGAACCCCAATTACAATTGGTACGACCTTTATCCCCCAAGTTGTTTTATTCTTTCTGGGTAAGTATTTGTCTATCTTCTCGTTTTGTTTATTCTTGACTGTGATCCACCGATACGACAAAAAACCCACGAGATGTCATGTTTACTTCTTGTTAATTAACAATAGGTCTTATATGATTTTCCCAACCCTATTGCCCTTATGGCAAGCCCCAGCCCCTTTTTATCATAAGGGTGCTAGAAGGCGGTGGCTGCGGGTCTACATGACCTGGGAATGACGTTAAACTCTATCTGATGGTGAGGTTCCAGTTTTGGATGTTTGGGGAATGTGGAGCACCCAATTCATCACCATTGCTCACTGGTCCACTCTGACCCGGAGTGGTAGTACCTGTTAGGGTCCCATCTATGGGTTAAATAGAAAAATGTATTTATAAAAAAATTGTATTATTCATTAAGAATTGATTTATTTCAAAACTTTATCGGCATTAAATGACCCACTGAGTTTGATATGCCGTAAAACAAAACAAACCAAACCATAACAATAGGTCTGGTCTCCTGGCAGGGATGAAGTGAACCCTCTGTATCTCAAAATTCAACAAAATTATGTGCGTTTCATTCTCCAGGACAGATTCTGGCTTGTATATGCGATTTATTTGTATTGTGAAAGTTTTTTCTGGCAGAATTCCCAGTGGATCACCTTTCCCACCCAGTCGTGCCTAGTTGGGATAAAATGGAAGAGTTAACAAATGTTGTAATTATATATCCATCAGTGTTAACAATAGAAGGATTTAAACCTCAAATATTACCCCCACCCCCCAAAAAAAAATAAAATAAATAAAATAAAATAAACGTAAAAAATTCAAGTTTGGCTTGGATCCATCTTGAACTGCAATCTATGAAAACTTATTTTGTATCTCAGGAACAACTACTACGAATGCTATTTTACTAATACTACTATCTACAAGCATATGTATATATATATATGTTTGCATGTAGGTGTAAACCTATGAGTGTGTGGCATGTGTACGTCGTTTATGCGTCTTAATTCTAGTAAAAAAACAACCATATATGCAAATAAGTTTTAGAGTAAGTATTTTGTCAGTCTGAAAAGCCTACCGGATATGTCAGTATCGATGCTATTGTCGTTCTCATTGAAAAAAAAATCTTTGTTCGGCAAGGACATTTTTCTTTCTCTGTCTTTCGGCAAAATCTAGTCAGATGATTCCGTAAAAATCTAAAAACGACATTTTTTTAAAAATCCTACCAATATCGTTATTTAGTTAACCAGTTTTATAAAGAAGAAAATATTGTAAAATAATGCATATTTGGAGAATACAATCTTTCGATATTCGTTGTCTCTTTTCTTGATATAGCTTTATTCATTTAATAGATATAATGTGCTACGATTCGTGTGGCCATTTTAGGACTGTAGTGGAGAGCGGTTTTACAGTGGAGATACCATGTGACATATAGTTTGATCCTTTCTTTATGTAGAAAGATGTAGCATGTTTTAATCCTTGTCAGCTGATCCGTGTTAAAGCATAATATAATCCTTGTTAGTTGGTCCGTGTTAAAGAATTGTATATTCCTTATCCATTCTTCTGTATACCCAACGAGCAATTTAGTGACAATTTATCAACGCCTTTAAATAGTAAATCAAATACATGTTTAAGCGGTTTGATTGGCTGTTTCGGCCAACGCAGTTTGGAACAGTGTATATGTATTAGCTGCAATCTTCAGCACACCTAATATATAAAAAATAATCCAACATAATGTAAAATAAAACTGGAAATTTATTAAAAATATAAAGTGATATATTGTAAAATAATATGGGGAAATGTAGAAAAACTTCAAATTTTAGTTTTACGTTATATAATTGAGGGAATTAACTAGAATTTGATATGATGTGTGAAAGACTGATCTACTGGCTTCCTATTGGTCGAAAAGTATCAATAGGACAAAGAGTGAAAGGAAGAGTAGTATTTCCTGCCGTAGTTTTTGAACGTGAACGGATGGGAAAGTCTGGGCTGAGTATTTAAAGAGAACAGACGCATGATGAGTGCCTGATTGGTATGTTGGCTTAAAATAAAATAAAAGCTCTGAGAAAAACAGAAAAATATACTGTTCTTTATTAAAAACTGCCAACGGACGCAAATACACCCAAAGAAATCCCAAGTAATTACTGACTCGGAGAATGGAGAAAATGCCAGTCTAACAACAGATCCAATAACCCCGATCCATGATAGCGGATAAGGTATGAAGAATAACCGATACCACAGATCCATATAAGTGTAGAGATTATATACTCCATCAATAAGACGCCACGTCACATATCGAAATTTAATAACAATCATATACACACACTTCAAATTGATCAGGCCACATCACAAATTCAATTTGATTACAAATGACATGTATTAGAGCCTCTCAAGTTACATTTATTATAAAATGAGACTACATTCAATTATGTTGTATGGATTAGGTAAAAACACTTCATTCACATTTGAAACCCTCTTTGTTTACTATGAATATAGAATGAGTCTACTTTCAAATGCTGATAGTTTATGGTGTTAGAGTAAAGAAATAGCCATCAGATTCTCCACTGACAAAATTAATTTTTATCTAATATAGAATTAGGCTGCATTCATGTACTGGCCTTAAATTGTGAAGGAGATTTTCACTTCGCATATCAGACCTTCTTTATATATATCTAAAACACACCGAGGATAAGTTCAAGTACTGGTAGTCTTAATTTGATTACTAATGACCTTTACATACTACAATCCCTTAGATTTTCCCGATAAGTAACAATGATAAACATTGTTTAATGAAAGATCTTTAAATATCTGATGAGACTTTTACGTTTGGACCAAATCATCATTCGCCTTTCTTGACGTGGGTTTTGTTCAATTTCTTTGTTCCTGTTCCTATTTCTTAAAACATTTGAACGTCCAAACTACTTGGAATCATTAACAGTCTAATCCAGTGTAATTTTGATTTTCATTATTTCTGGTGAATGATAACAGGCATTTGTGTATGTATAGAGTATATCGCTAATTTTTTAAGACTACGGAGTACGTAAATCATTAGATGTAATGAAAGAAAAGGGTTCTCGCTAAAAAGAAAGGCAAGCGATGGAAAATGTCTTGGGCTAAACCGAAATAAAGATTTTTAATGTAATTCAAACGTATAAAATTTTCTGAAACGACAGACCTCATTCACTCTTGTTTTGATTTAAAAGTGTCTGTCAATCAATACCGAAGAAAGCAATGTGTGAAACTCATTTATTCACATATCATAGGAGTACCTTGGTCAACATATGAAACTAAGCTTAATCTTAAATATATATATATATATATATATATATATATATATATATATATATATATATAATATATTCTGCAAACACTTAATTAAAGAAGAGAAGCATTACAGTCAAAATAGAGGCCAGAGAAAGAAATCTGGGTAACCTCCGAATTAAAGTGACATTACTAATAGCTAAACTGCGCCCAGGGATCAATAGCAGAACCGAATTCAGCGCAGAGTTCATAATACAATAAACCAACAACAAACGCGCACACGTACATGTATATGCACACACACACACACACACACACACGCAACATACACTCACATATACAGTAGAGAATTTATAACACAACGAATCTACAATGAGAAGAAAAATGCAAAATACGCACCCACATCCACAGACCAGTATACACACACTCGATCCAATGCACTAGTTGTTAACAAATATGATTTAATTTGATTATTGATAAATTTGACTAAATAATTGACCTTACATTAAAGAATATGAATTTCCCTTGCTAATCTCTTAATAATTAATTCATGTGACCAGACTGTAGATAAAAACGTATATATGAAATATTTATAATAGTAATAATAATTAAAAGAAAGGAAAAAAGAAAATCACAATATTAACCCACCTCTTACCTTAACCTCTAAAAACAAATCAACAGAATCTATGATCATAGTTCTTTATAGATATTAGTTTCATTCTAACCTTCTAAAATCCAACACACACACACACTTGATATACATTGACATGATCAAGGCAAATAAGAAATTTAATAAAAAAAATAATAATTAAATGAATAAATAAATAAATATATAGATAAAAAAATAAAATATTTAAAAAAATAAATAAATGAAAAATTAAAATATAAAAATGAATAAATGAATAGAATAAAATAAAATAAATAAATAAAATAGAATAATATAAATGTGATATTGAAAAACAAAGCAAAGTAGAATCTAGCAGGCTCTATAATCACAATTTTTGATAAAATTAACTTCATTCTAAGCTGCTAAACCTAACACACACATATACATATTAACGTATATGAACAATGCTCGCACACAAACAGAACACACACAATATTAACCAACCTTTAACTTAACCCCTAAAACAAATCAGCAGAATCTATGATCATAGTTCTTGTTTGATATTAGTTTTATTCTAACCTTTTAAAACCCAACACACACTGAATATACATTGACATGAGCAGGGCAAATAAGAAATTAAATAAAAAATTTAAAAAAATAAAAATAAATAAAATAAAAAAGTAAATGAAATAAAATAAAATAAAATAAGATAAATGTAATACTAAAAACAAAGAAAAATAGAATCTAGCTGACTCTATAATCACAATTTTTAATAAAATTAATTTCATACTTAGCTCCTATATCCAACACTCACATACAGATATATTAATGTAAATGAACAAGACATGCACGCAAACAGAACACACACCCTACAAATAACACACACACACACACACACACACACACGGTGTTGGGACTTAGAAATACACCGCACACACACAACAGGACAATAGGCGACCTTGATAGACAGTAAATTTACTCACCCACTCCCATAAACTATCAAACATATCTGGAATGTTAATGTCAGACACATATTAATAAAAAAGAGATCAGATGATCCTATTAGTAAACAAAAAAAAACATACTTAGATGGCGAACCAAATCTGTAATAATAATTAAAATGAAATAAAAGGAAATGATCAGACACACAGACATAAGCACGCACACACACACACTTACACACACGCACACACACTTATACACACAAACACACACATAAGAAAGCACCCCCCCACACACACACACAGAATTTTGAAGACATGAGACAGAACAAATTGAGCAGCTACTAGCACCACTTCAGTTCTAGTGATCTTCTGATGAAGGGATTTTTTATCCCGAAATATTGAGAATAAAATGACTGGTTAACAAACAACATCATGTTACTCGCTTTTTTTACACTTACATTGTGATACCTTCAAAACCAACCAACAAACCATATATATATATATATATATATCCTGCGTATAGTGGCAGTAGCACAATGCATTACAATACATTTCTATTTTAATCAATATAACATTTTGCCAAATAATAAAACCAATGGAAATACAATTTCCAATCAATGAATAAATTTATGAGAAATCTTCAAATAGTTGTTTCTTTCACAATTCAAAACCGCTGAAACTTTTTAAGTAAAGCCGCTAAAAATAGTGTCCTGTGCTTCGAGCAAGTTCATTCTCTTTCATCTATTTTTATACGACGCCGATTTCTCTGTCTGACTGAAACAAATTAACTTGACGCTGTCACCGTCAGCCTAATTAATTTTACGCAACTAAAATTAGCATTGTTCTAGAAAAGAGGTTACTAACTCGACCACAAACGATTTATATATATATATATATATATATATATATATATATATATATATATATATATATATATATATATATATAAACTACTCAAGTTGCACTTTTACGTAAAATATCCCAACAACAATAAAATAAATAAGCATGATTGCATGCGTGAAACAGGTTTGAATTCAGAGTTTTCCTTCTTCTAGACTGGTTACCTAGCCATAGTTAAAGAGTCCAGTCAGCCCTGCTATTTACCCATATCTGGAGGGAGAATTGGATTCATATATATATATATATATAATATATATATATATATATATATATATATATATATATGAGAGTTTTGTAATTTGCATTGTGTTTATATTGGTTAGGAGGTTGATTTTGAAAGCTATCACAATGCAGGTGATGCACTTTACACCTGCATTGTGATAGCCTTCAAAATCAACCTCCAAACCAATATATATTTTTGTGGGGGGGTATAGAATTTTATTAATGCTTTAAAAAGACCTCCTAAAAGATTTACTGTATGGAGAAAAAAAATGTTTTTTTTACAATAGAAGGGGTGGGCAAAAATAGTACCACTAGTATTCTTCTACGAGGATTGATTTACCATTTACTCGTTTTTATTTTCCTTTTACCCCCCACCTTCTATTGTAAAAAAACATAATTTTTTTCTCCATACAAGGAATCTTTTAGGTCATTTAAAAGCATTAATATATATATATATATATATATATATATATATATATATATATATTATATATATATCATACATAAAGTTTTTTTTTCGTTTTATTGACCTTTATTCCAAAGTTTATTTTATGTACATATCTAAAGAATATATATGACTACTTATATTACTATCATCACTCCTTGCGATTTTTTTTCATACTAGTGTTAGCTGGTAGTATTTTGTTGCATACCCTTTCTTTCCTTACTTCTATTTTTCTTCTGTTCATATTTGGTATCTTACGTTCTTCTCCTAGCGTCTCTTCTAACGTCTCTTCTAACGTATGGACTTTGTCTTGGTAGTCGGTCGCACTTAATTCATTTCTCCTTCTAGATCAGTCTTGTTACCAAGACATTCATCAACCACAAAACCATGTTATTTTCGTAAGTTTTTATTTACTTAACTAAACATTTCATGTAACTAAACATAGCGCGCGTATGCAGGTGAGTCCCAGCTAAGCAGATATATCTTATCTGCCTGACGTCCAAGCTGAAACTGAAGACCCAACCAGGTCCCACGTGACTCACGTATTTCTCGGGCTTTCTGTAATATTCCATGGAAAGTCCCGCCCGTGATATGAAAATGGCCACCCCTTGGAAATACAGGGGGTTGACAATAATCTATGCAACCGCATAGATTATGTAACAATTTCACTGGAGTCCGGTTGGCAGCAAGCCTTCTGCAAATGTCCAAGACTCTTCTGAGCATTCTAGCAAATTTCAACAATGCTGTTGTCTCAGTTTTTCCCCAGATTTCCAATGTCCCCGGTCCTTTTTACCAAATTCTTGAGTACCGTTCCATGGATATCAACTACCATTTGTATTATGTTTACCCTCGTGTTCCAAAATTATTATTATTGATGAGGTAGATTCAGTCACTGATTCGAGTGAATATAATTCTAAGTACGTGCTCTACACTTGTGGTAGTGTATTATATTATACTATTTTAATAAGTTAAATAACTCAATGCTTTTATTCTAAAGTCTTTTTTATTTAGTTTGATAACAAAAAATACATCCTAAAATATTCTTTATTTATGGGATTGAATTAGGTTTGAAAAATCCTGTTTTAATTGGTTCTAATCAGACGTAATTTGGAATTACTTCGAAACCTGACCCATCTCTTACTTCACATTCTGCCTGTCACTTTCCTTTATATATCTATCTACCTATCTATCTATCTCATCTCTCTTTCCCTGTCTCTCTCTCTCTCCTCTCTCTCTCTCTATCTCTATATATAATATATATATATATATATATATGTGTGTGTGTGTGTGTGTGTGTGTGTGTATTTAAACTAGTTAAATAAGTAAGTAGATAAAACAGTTTTTCTTGGATCTTCATTTATATATGTATAAGTAATTTAGAAAAAAAAGGAAATAAAAGGAAATTAAGGAAGATATGAGGAAGAAATAAATGAAATCTAAATGATCTGGGATGGTCTTTTTAGTTGAAATCTGGAATAGATTGATCTAACAGAAATTCCTAATAAATTACCGATAACAAATGGTCAAATGTATTTTTTATTACCCCACAGCTGAAAGTAACAGGGTAATAAATATATCTGTTTTCAAATGCCTTAAAAGTAATTAAAAATTCATCATTCACATCTGTCGATTTGGGAGAGTTAGACACTTTGTCTAGGCTTCCTTGAAATAGTCTATATTGCAAAAATCTAAATCTTTTGTTATATTATTACTTATAAATTTGCTCTGTGACTCTAACAATAAGAGCACACATTGAGCTCTGCAAATTGCGACAGGTTTTTAAAAAAATATTAAATCCAAAGTCGTAAGGAAGATTTCTTCTCTGGACTTTTGGATTATATATATAATATATAATATATATATATATATATATATATATATATATATATACTTTGGTGCAGTACCAAGTTTCTTGGTACAAGGTGATTCTAGGTGGGTCCTAATTCTCTACCCGTAGTTTGTTGTAGCGTTCAGGTTCCGTATGAGAGCTCAATGTTTAATTATTGTAAACAGAGCAAATTTATTTGGGAATAAAAAGGCCTTAAATACCATGGGTATCGTGGTTATGGACCATTTCCACTCGCGAGTATGTTCACGAGCTTCTTCAGACCACTGATATATTTTATTTAGACAGGCACATGGCCAAACTCATTTTATATTCATACATTTCACCTCCCTCATTCAGGGGTGGTCATATTGCATTCTTTCTCTTCAAGTGTCTTTTTTATTGGTGGAATTTTTTTTTCTTTGGTTGGCGGTTCCCAAATATATATATATATATATATATATATATATATATATATATATATATATATATATATATATATATATCTTGATTGACTAAGTATATATGCTAGTTTATCTATGCGAATAAAAAGAGCACATGGAGAATTAGTGAGGGATTGAACTTTCCCCTTTATTTCTAAAATTATTTATAAAAATCTGATGTTTTCCAATGATCTGTGTTCAATTGATTATTTGATTTTAACGGCATGATAACAAGTCAAGGTTTATTTAATGCCTAGTGTTTATTTAGTTGGTTGGTTTTAAAGGTATATGAACTCTTTTTGGGTTAATTATTTTCAAATATTTTATTATATGTTTTCCAACTTTATGTGTATCAATTAATTAATAGAAATTATTATTAGAACTTTCATTAACATAAAGCCGTATTAATTATTGGAAATAATTGTGTTAGTTGGTTGTTTATTTTTAATGTCCATTCAACCCGTGTTGGCTATTTGATACCAAATTAGTTGATATCGGAGGGGTTAGTCAACTCATAGTGTTAGAAAAATGAGAACGCAAGATGTAATTTTAGGCAATGAGATATAAACACTTGCGCACACGAAAGGAACTGTATGTACAAAGACAAAAAGTCAGAGAAAAATCAATTGTTTATTGACCAACCAATCAGAAACGAGCCATGGCAATATAAACGCAGAGTCGCCTGAGACAAGGATTGCAATCTGACTTCGAAGCAAGACGGTGCGATTGATGAATGTGTAATTGATATCCAGGGAAGAAATTGTGTTGCTTCCGAACACAATAAGCTATTTCGGCATTCTAGTTAGTTCATCCGCCAGATTTTACTTAGACCGAATGAAGTTGATATCGACCCTCAGGCTGTATTCTTCGACCAGCCACTTTAAAATCGCTAATCTCCTTCTCATTACTATCTCAGTTGTGTTGACCCCGAAAACAAAAAAACGCAAATATGTCTTACAAATAATAATCACTTGAATCTTTACTTAAATCTTTTGTTATATACTGGCATCAAATTCTATATGTTGTATAGCGGCTTCAAATTCACGCTGCTGAATCGTGTATCTTAGTACTGGGGTTTTCACTGTACCCAAAGCGATGTATGTTAGTAGTCAGCTACTACCGACTACTGGATTTCAATAAACAACAGATACGTATGTACAAAAAGAGGACCCTTCTTTATTTTCTTCGGTGTGTGGGTGGTGAAGGCGCAGAGCTTACAATGAGTGCCCAAGGGTTAACGATGACTACTACTACTGTTGGGATTGTGAGGTGGAAGGGATGGCTTGTGGCGTCTCACCGCCCTTGGCCACGACGGACCGTGAGCGTCGGTCACTCACTGTTCGCCGTCCACTGTCTGACTGTCTCTGAGGACTTGACCTTCTGGCTTTTGTATTGACAATACGCCTACGCATTTTTATCTTTTGATCTGATAACGGACCTTTGTTATATATTTCATTATCTTCTCTCTAATTCTTTGACCGGAAAGCCTCGCTTCCGTTTTTTAACTTCTTTGTTCGCTTTTACCGGGAAAAAGTCCTCTGTCATTTTTGTCGTCCCCTCTCTGTTTAATTTAACCGGAAATTCCTACTTCCGTTTATACAATATACAACATTTTTTGTTCATCAAAGGACTTGTATGAGTTAATTTAACTCATATAAATGTGAGCAAATAGAAATCAATTATTAAATAAAGTTAATTAGATGAAATCATATAAGTATTAGTATTAGATAAGTAAACCAG
>CM042139.1:3483928-3501428 GCA_023376005.1 Doryteuthis pealeii | reverse complement strand
TACTGGGGGGGGGGCGATGTTCATTAAAACCTCTAAAATATTTCCCCCTTTTTTTGCTATTTCAATAAAAGTTAGATGAATCCTAAACATTACAATCCCCCCTCACAAACCATTCGAGTTAGACGGACAAGGTATGCTGGACACTGCCGGAGAAGCAAGGACGAACCCATAAGCGACGTTCTCCTGTGGAAGCCAACACACGGACATGCTAGTGTGGGCCGCCCAGCAAGGAACTACATTGACCAGCTATGCGAAGATGCTGGGTGCTGCGCAGAGGACCTCACAGGGACAATGCATTATAGAGAAGGTTGGTGAGAGGTTGTCATGGATATCCGTGCTGCAAGCGCGACATGATGATGATGATGATGATGAAGCTCATAAAAAGTTATCCATTCTGTTGGCGTGAATCGTATTTAAATTTAGGGCGACAAATAGAGTGGCAAACATGAAGTCAATAGAAATGTGCACAAGACAGAATGGTTTTTCCACGATTCTCTCTTGTAGAAAATTGAAATATTATTGCCTTTAGGAGATTTTTTTGATTAAAGCACACGGGAGGAGTGCCTAGTTTCTCGTTCATCTAATAAACAATAGGAAGAAAAAGAAGGTGAATGGAAATGCGTGCCACACGCAATATCTTCACAACGCCCAGTTTCTTCATTTCAGTTCCTATTACATCTTCATCTGACAACTACACACCTTGTAATCAATAGCCATTGAATGTTTTGAAGTTGTGGGTAAGGGCGGGGTTGGAGTGGGCGGGGGGCCGTGTTACACATGGTTCAAGCCCTGTGGATTAATGCGACCATCACGTGAAACGAACATATAACACATATTTTATCCCGCCAAAATACAATCGATCTCTTTTTGGGAATTCGTGCCGTTGTTGACCTGTAAGCGTTAAGGGTCACTGTTTTTTTCAATTTTAAGTGTCAGTTTTCTATTTGTCTTTTCAGCCGGTTCTCTAATTAACATTTTAAAATCTAATCAAAATTCAACATCAATTAGTGATTGATGTAGCACGTAGAATAGTAATTGCTTGCATACTCATCTTGTGTGCAATCTTAGGCACAGTACAGGGTTAAATCGAACTATTACTTCCAGTTCCACTCTTGGTTGGGGTGGTAGTACCTGTTAGAGTCCCATCTATGGGTTAAATAAAAAAACATGAGTTTAAAAAAATTGAGCACCGATCAATAATAAATAAAACAAAATGTACTCGGTATAAAATAACCTAACGTGTGTTTACATGCCGTAAAATTGAAGTAACCACTTTATCAAAGTTGATACCTTTACTATAATTTATATACAACATCCTGCCAATGAATTTTAAAGGATTGACATATGATCCAGAAATGTTGAGAAATTGCTTCCGAAATGTAAATTTATTTAGTGCCTATGTAAATGGAATATCCTTTTACAGATATTTCACGTCTGACAGGAAAAGAAAGTTGTGAATAAATAGGATATTTTGCCAACAGACAATGCTCATATCTTCTAGGAAGATATTCAAAATGCAAGTAAGATTAACTTAAAAAATACGGATATGAAAATAATCTTAGAAACCTGGACACTCACACAAGAATTCCGATCTATTTTATACTAAACATTGAGCCATAGTGCAGTAAGTTAAGCAAGCTCGTGTCGCAGATACATTATTACCGTAAAGCGAGTTCGATCCCCTGTTAACATTCTGGAGGATATTTAAGGCATTTAGTTCTTCTGTTAGTTAATCCAAGTCGATATTGAGTTTGTCTCGATTTGGTTAATACTTCTTAAATTCCATTAAATCCTAGGAAGAGTGTGGTATCAGTAGATACTCCTTGTAGGAGAAATCGATAGTATTTCTTTAAATCCTAGGTAGACAAGAGTGTAGTTTCACTAGATACTCCTTGTGGCAGAAAGTCTGTAATACTCCTGGAAATCCTAGGGAGAAAAGCGTGTCGTATCAGTAGATACTATTTGTAACAGAAAGTCGATAGTATTTCTTTAAATCTCGTGGAAAAAGTGTAGTTTCACCCAGATACTCCTTGTGGCAGAAAGTCTGTAATACTTGAAATCCATCAGTAGATACTCTGTAGGAGAAATCGATAGTATTTTCTTAAATCCTAGGTAGACAAGAGTGTAGTTTCACTAGATACTCCTTGTGGCAGAAAGTCTGTAATACTCCTGGAAATCCTAGGGAGAAAAGCGTGTCGTATCAGTAGATACTCTTTGTAACAGAAAGTCGATAGTATTTCTTTAAATCCTCGGTGGAAAAAGTGTAGTTTCACCAGATACTCCTTGTGGCAGAAAGTCTGTAATACTCCTTGAAATCCTAGGGAGAAAAGTGTGTGGTATCAGTAGATACTCCTTGTAGGAGAAATCGATAGTATTTCTTTAAATCCTAGGTGGAAAAGAGTGTAGTTTCACAAGATACTCCTTGTGGCAGAAAGTCAGTTTACTCCTTGAAATCCTAGGTAGAAAAGAGTGTAGTTTCTGTAGATACTCCTTGTAACAGAAAGTGGATAGAATTTCTTTAAATACTAGGTGGAAAAGGGTGTAGTTTCAGTAGATATTCCTTGAGTCAGAAAGTCTGTAGTACTCATTGAGATCCTTGGTAGAAAAGAGTGTAGTTTCAGTAGACACTCCTTGAGTCAGAAAGTATGGAGTATTCCCTGTAATCCTCCTCTGTAATTCTTGATCGCAAAAAGTTCAATTCGCAAGTGATTTCAGGACAATTACCAACGACCATAAATGCGTTCTATATCGTTTCTCGTCGGCCAATTCTTATTGAAAATGCCCGAAGCTGATGTTGGGAAAGTTCATAAATATGAGTGGGAATTTGGCGTGCATTTTATGCTCATATAATATAAGGCATTGCTTTTTATCATGAGGAAGGAAATGGAAGAAAAATGACAAGCTACAAAAAATAAGATAAGAACGATAGAGTAGAAAAAGAGAGTGAGAGAGAGAGAGAGAGGGGGAATGGAAGAAATAACGCTAATATGTTTCAATCAAGCATAGTGAAAAGAGGAAAAAAATGAGAGAGTTAATGAAGATTATATTTTTTACGTATTGAACTATTTCCAATAGCTCTTAAGAAAAACATATAAAACGTTGCAATAATTAAATTATCGTAATGTGGTATATCCATATTTCCTGCTAGTACGTTAATAATAATTAGCCTCAGCGTGAATCGGTTAATAGAATGTTCTTTTTAACCTGTATTTCGTAATACATTGTCAGCAGTTAGTGATGTTTATTTTTCCCATGTTAATCGCAGTTCTTGTTTCTGTGGACGCTAATAAACTGCTCGACTCGGAAATGAAGAATTTTTTTCCCACCGTTTCACTTTCTTATGTCCCTTTTAAATTAGGAAACTAATCTATATACAGCAAGAGTTTTACCCAGAACATCATGTGGACTAATGTAATTTTGCAAGCCTGTTTGATGTGGTAGTGTGTTGTGTAATTTCAATTTGCTCAAGTTACCGGTATTCAAAAGTAGGTTTGCTAGGTCGATGTGTCTCAGAAAATCGCTCAGTGTATCATCTGCAAAGTGATTAGAGCTTACCCAAAAAGATATATCGCCGATATGATACTAAACTTGTTAGCTAGGATTCAATTTGGGATATATATATATATATATATATATATATATATATATATATATATATGAGTACGTCTAATTCATTAATTATCAACTAATTAATTTGCATACTGTCGTGCAGTAAGTCTCCAAAAGATGTAGGATATATCAGTTTAAAAACAAACGAGAAATCTGGGAAAAAAACCAGCTAGTGTAATGGTTAGAATCCCCGCCTGTCAGCCTTGCAATTAGGGTTCGAATCACGCACAATGCGGCTTCCAGTCTATAACTCTGCTGATGAGGCATAATAGGCCGAATTGTACATACATAGATTGACTTTTTTCGAATATGTTTACGCCTTACATTTGAACAGATATATTGGCGTAATTCATTAATTATCAACTAATTAATTTTCAAATTAGGTATGACTTCAATTAAGCACATATTCTCCCATATATATATATATATATATATATATATATATATATATATATATATATACCAGCCACATCCGCACAAGCAGGATGTGAGACAAGATCAACTTCTTAAGCGGAGTTTACCAGGTTGGAATTCGGAGTTTTCTTTCTCCTAGTTTGGTTAAATAGCTCAATCTGCCGTGCTATTTACTCATAGCTGAAGTGAGACTAGTTGGATTCATACTTTTTCCAATGGCATTAACACTACCTGGAATGCAAACTGTTTCGTCCCAGATTTGAACCCGGGTCGTCGTGTCAATTTCATTCAACTCTAACCATTACAAAACGCGCCTGAAAGGGATATATGGAGAGTGTGGTGTTTACTTCCATGATAATTATTCCCAGGTTCTCACTCTTACCCGTATTGCTGGTATCTTTCAGGGTCGCAGATTTTAGGTGTAAGATTCAAGGTTATAATAATGTTATAACTTGTTGAAACACACAACTCCGACACGTGGTGTTGGACATAACACTTTATATAATAAACATCACATTTATAAGACAAGATACAATAACAATAAAATACATGTACATAAACATACAGCAGTAAAGATAAAAGGACTGGAGAATCTGTACATACAAAATCACTTACTAATGATGGGGGCCGAAGACCCCAGGAGGGTTACATAGCGTTGGGGGCAGAAGCCCCCACCGAGAAGGGAGTGACAATGGTCTAACCCATGAGGTCGTTCCAGAAGATGTAGCTAAAAGAGGCATGGAGTTTCAAAACCCGCGTTTAAATACTAGACTTCCTTGGTGGCCGGCACGGAGACCCAGCGGGAAGATAACTCTTCCAGGTAAAGAGAATATAATCCCAACATAGGTAAATAGATATATTTAAAAATTATTCGTATTCGATTGGTCGGCGTATGGAAAAGAATATTAAAAATCAACTGTACAAAAAATCAAAATATTAATGAACAAGGAATGCGATTTCCTAACAAATGAAATAACCCAACACCGGTTGGCATGCCGTAAACATCAATAAGTGAAAAATAAGTAAAATGTATGATTTTGAAATGTAGTATATTGACACACCATAATGTACATACCCTTATTAGTCCCAAGTTTTTGCTGTGACATTCTATGATAACCTGTATCTCATAGTATTTATGTGTGTAAAATCTTGTAATGTGTTTTTGTATATCATTAAGAAATAGATGCTTACATAGTATACATTGTGAATAATTTTCATATCGGTTTTAATAAAATGTATTTATAAGAGAGTTTTATAATTTGCTTGAAGCATTGTGTATATATTGGTTTGGAGGTTGATTTTGAAGGCTATCACAATGCAGGTATAAAGAAAAAATAATAAGGTAACAATGGTGTTGTTTGTTAACCTGTAAATTATTCTTGATATTTCGAGATAAAATCTCTTTTTCAGAAGAACACTGGAACTGAAGTAGTTGTTATGGCATTTTTAGTTAAATGAAACGCCTTTGATAGATAATTACTGGTGTTATTAATTTTTAATATTATAGTTTTATTCTCAAACATATTAAAACCAATCCTATGTATAATTTTATACTGAAGTCAATTAGAATAACGTACAAATAAATATATTTTTTGTGTTCGTATTCAATTTCATCAGTATTTCTAATTCAATATCTATATATTCATACTAATGCTCCTGAATCTTCCGTCCGTTATTATTATGTAACAACCTCTGTTTAAAAGTAAAACTGTCCAAATTGTTAATGATGCAATGAAAATATGTAAATTCACTTCATTGTAGGTAAATTAATGTAGATATTTTAAACCCGTCCACCGGATTTTTATCGACAAGTCAATGTAAATATTGTACACCCACTTGAAAGAAAGAGAAGAGAAAGAGAGAGAGAGAGAGAGAGAGAGAGAGAGAGAGAGTTAAATATAGATTATTATACGTAAGAGCAATAGCTCTTAAGTAATCATATCAAACATTGTAATAATCAAATTATCATGTGGTATATCCACAGGTCTTGCTAGTAATATTCAATTATATTACAAATTAAATACTTATGCACGTAGGGCCAATTGTTTTGCTATTCAGATTAATGATTCAATACGTAAGAATAATGACTTTTTTCCTGACTGTCTTTTATTACTTTTGATTCTATTACTTAAAGATTTCGCATCTTTTTGACAACTGTTATATAAATCTATAATTACGCTTTGAAATAACGGCACAGATTTCCACTGTTGAATATTTAAGTAACGGAATCCAGTATCGACTTTAAACATATATTTTACACATTCCATTAATACGTTATTTTCCGCCGAAAGTCAATGGTAATTATTTACTCAAACTGTAGACCGCTCGTTGGAATATGTCCAACACACATATACACTTGAACAATTCACTTAGCTTAAGTAGTTACTTACGACACAATGGTATGTGAACTGGCTATTTGCCAACTGGACTCATGTCCAGACTGTCGTGGGAATGGTTTAGTTAGTGTAGTTGACCTTCTATCGTTATTACTGACAACTTGCAATACACAGTCTTCCTGTCCGCATTGAAAACAGACAAATCGGTGAAATACTTACCTGTTAGGAACTGGTAAATAAAATGAACGATGCTATATCGCTGGCTTTACATACAGATATGTATTAAAACTCGAGTTCCTTAATTGTACGACTGTTATGATCTTGCCACACCCATTGTCTAAAATAATACCGTCCAAATCGCTGTCTTGACAAGCAGATATATATTAATACACGTATTCCTTAAGTGCACGGCCGTTATGATCTTGCAACACCCCCTGGTTAAAAATAAGACCGTCCAAATCGTTAGCCTGACAAACAGTTATATATTAATACTCGTGTTCCTTAATAGTACGACCGTTATGATCTTGCAACACCCTCTGGTTAAAAATAAGATCGTCCAAATCGTTAGCCTGACAAACAGTTATATATTAATACTCGTGTTCCTTAATAGTACGACCGTTATGATCTTGCAACACCCTCTGGTTAAAAATAAGACCGTCCAAATCGTTAGCCTGACAAACATTATATATTAATACTCGTGTTCCTTAATAGTACGACCGTTATGATCTTGCAACACCCTCTGGTTAAAAATAAGATCGTCCAAATCGTTAGCCTGACAAAGTTATATACTAATACTCGTGTTCCTTAATTGTACGACCATTATGATCTTTCAACACCTTCTAGTTAAAAATAAGACACTATAAATCGTCTGAGATAAAATGTAAATCCTGATTATCAGGTATTGCTTATCCATCGAACTCTTATTTCTATGAGTGTCAACATCTCAGCTAAATAATGGAATAATCGAACAAGAGTTAACATGCCATAAAATCCAACTAATCAAATAATTTAGGGAAACTCTTTTATTTTTCGGATGCTGTTAATTTCCTATATTCAAAGGAGCAATCTGTTGTTTTATATTTGTATTAGTGATCAGTATCAATGGTGGTTAGGCTGATTGTCGTACTGGGCTGCTGGGTCGGACTGGAGTTCCTCTTCGGGTCATAATTGGTCACAAGAAGTGTCACATTTTATAGTAGCTTCAGCCTCGGGAAGTAAGCAGTAGTGGGTCGCCCGAAATGGTGACAGTTCCACTGATAGTTAAGAGTTTGCTGTTAAAAGAAACCTGGCCAAAACCCAAGTTTTTCTCTAAACAGCCATATCACGAAAGTTGGGGTCTGCACCGCCCGGAAGGGGGAAATGTGACACTGCTACTGGATTTGACCTGAAAGTTTTGCTCGAAATTGCATTTATCTTTATCAACCCCTACACACAAATATAATACGACACAAGGTTAATTTCATAAGTGGAAATTTTTTCAGGTTTGAATTCAGTTTTCTTTCTAGAGTGGTTACCTAGCCATGTTTAGAGCTCAGTCAGCTCTACTATTTACCCATAGCTGGGAGAAGAGTAGTTGGATGCATACGTTTCCAAGGGTATTAGTGCTCTGTGAAATTCAATTAGTCTCGTCCAGGATTTGAACTCGGGTCGACGAGTCCTTTTCCATTGACTATAACCATGCTGAAAACTCTATAAGACATATATCAGTTCCACAAAAAGAGAAAAGAAAAGAAAACTCGAAAATACGTTTATTTCATTCATTCATTCAAGGGGCCATTTTATCTTAGACGGTAGAGCACTCACATAAGAATCACAAGTTTGCAAGTTCGATAACTGTCATTGCCAACTCAGTGCATGGGTAGCAAGGATTGTGTAACTTAATCTGTGCGGTATAAGTTGGAAGCTGATGGCAGGTATGGCGCTCCACCTCAGCAAAAAAGAATCTCTACGGTATGTTGCTGTCCGGCTGATACCAACAATGGTCACTCAGATAACTTTATTTATTAATCCAATTGTTTTATCCGCCCATTACAAAATTTTATAAATTAATACAATTTCGGGATTAAATGATCGATAAAGGGTTAATATTCCAATAAACAATTACACCACAGGAACTAATCTTTCTAATCAATTAAAATGTTCCAAAAAACAAACCGAATGAAATCTCTACTGAATAAAAATAAACACACTTTTGAAACCTATCGTTTTATATATTTCTTAAATTTCCAATAAACTCTCTACATAAAGAAATATTAACATTGATTCTGTCTTTACAGGATCAAAATTTACATTAAGATAAACAAAAAATATATATGCAATTAAAATCTAATTAATTATTTGATGTTTTTGTTTGTATTTTCATTTCCAGAAATGCAATATTTCTTTCAAGATTGAATGCAGAGGTTAAAGTTAATTGAGTGCGATGGCAAAGAGCAAAAGAGTGCAAATATCATTTAGTATTTATTTTTAAATCTAAAAATAATTATATAAATTCTAACAGAAAATATTAATTCCGCCTGGGATATAGTTTTGTTGTCTGGTGTATTAATTAGGCTCATAATTATTTTGTATGGGATTTGACGAATTTATTACTACATATATATATATATATATATATATATATATATATATTATATATATATATATATAATTGATACAATTATATATATATATATATATATATATATATATATATATATATATATATATATATATATATATATATAATTGATACAATTGGAGAAGGAAATATATATATATAATTGATACAATTGGAGAAGGAATATATATATATATAATATATATATATATATATATATATATATATATATATATATATATAATTGATACAAGAGAAGGAAAATATATATATATATAATTGATACAATTGGAGAAGGAATATATATATATATATATATATATATATATATATATATATATATAATTGATACAATTGGAGAAGGAAAATATATATATATATAATTGATACATTGGAGAAGGAATATATATTATATATATATATATATATATATATATATATAATATATATGGTAGAAAATGTGAGGAGGTTAATCGACAGTATGTGGAGAAAAGTAGCGGATGTTGTGGAAACTTGATGTTTTATTGTCGACGGTGCAACGTTTGTCTCTTATTTAGACCATCTTCAGGACTTGAATATAGTTTCTTACTCCAATGATGGAAATTCAAAATGCTGAAAACGGAAGTCGTCAGTAGGAGGAAGTGTAGTTGGGGGTGGTTAGTGGATTCTTCTTCTCTCTGGAATGGGGAAGTGCCGAAATGTCAACGTGTACACAGTGTTAGATTGTGGGGATTGGTTAGCTAACACATACACATATTTAGCTAACCAATCCCACAATCTAACACCTGTGTACCACCATTGACCATTTCGGCACTCCCCATTCCAGAGAGAAGAAGTCCACTACCACCCCACTACACTTCCTCCTACTGACGACCTTCCGTTTTCAGCATTTTGAGAATTTCCATCATTGGAGTAAGAACTTATTCAAGTCCTGAAGATGGTCTAATAAGAGACCGAAACGTTGCACCGTCGACAATAAACATCAAGTTTCCACAACATCCCGTGTTTGTCTACTTTTCTCCACATATATATATATATATATATATTGCTACAATTGGAGAAGGAAAATAATTTGAGTTAAACTCTCTGAAATCATATTCTATCTATCTTAGTCGAAAATAGTTCCTTTATTTTTAGTTTGAATGGTTCAAACTATATTTTATTCAGAGATGCATCGGATAATTTGCAATGTATATTATTCATCTTAAATCTTAATCGGGAAATGTATGTTTCCTAATCGATTTAAAATTTCTAAACGTTAATAGAAGAAGAAAACTTACATCGTCCAAATTCAAATCACAACAATTCTCAGATGATGTGAATATTGTGAACTATTAAACAAGGTTTCATAAGAAAGTGAAATTGTCTAATATATTTTGTGGAGGTTTAACACTTGTTAGGATTCTGATGGCATTTCAGAGATGGTCTTATGAAATGGACAAGGGACAAAATCTCATTCTGTATATCATCGTATGTCAAATATTATCTTAAATTAGTTTTGTTCGTTTTGGTTACTAATATTATATATATATATATATATATATATATATATATATATATATATATATATATAATGTGCTAACAGTTACTGGCTACAGCTTTGCAGAAGCATTCGATCATCTGCTGAGTCCGGTAATATCAAAGGCATGTATGACGGCATAAAAAGGGCGCTTGGACCATCACATCGCAAAATCGTTCCTCTGAAATCAGCCTCAGGAGAAATCATAAAAGATCGATCTAAACAACTTGATCGTTGGGTAGAACATTACTCAGAACTCTACGCCAGCGACAACATTTATGATGCAGCCCTACGTCATGTAGACTGACAATCAGTAGCAGAAGAGCTATATACGGAACCTACAACTGAAGAACTTTGAATTGCCCTTGACAGACTAAACTGTGGCAAATCACCTGGCAGCGCGAATCACAGCTGAAATTCTAAAGTGTGGGAAGCCTGTTCTCATAGAAAAACTCCACAAGCTCATCTGCAAATGCTGGAATGAAGGGGTTATCCCACAAGACATGAGGAATGCCACCATCGTAACACTGTATAAGAACAAGGGAGACAGGAGTGATTGCAATAACTACCGTTGTATCTCTTTACTCAGCATTACAGGTAAACTCTTTGCTAGAGTTGCCCTAAATAGACTCCAGATCCTCACTTACCCTGAATCACCGAACGGTTTCAGAGTAGGATGGTCCACTACTGACATGACTGACAGGAGAAATGTTGAGAACAGAGAAGACCACTCTACATAACATTTATTGACCTCACAAATGCTTTCGACCTCGTAAGCAGGAGTGGTCTCTTCCAGATCCTTGCCCTGATGAGCTACCAAGCGAAACTATGAAAAGGTATATCTGGCTCATTAGGATTAACATTACTATTTTCTCTACTTAGGTATCGAGCACTTTTTATATTTTAGCTTTAGACAATCCTAACGGCTATATATATATATATATATATATATATATATATATATATATATATATATAGTATTTTGGTCAAGTATCATAGTTTTAATCGATCATTATCAGTTGGTGCTAATTTTTTGGTCTTTTTGCCAGGTGAAGTTTGTATAATTTTTTCAACAACTTATTTGCCAGTTTTTTAATTACCACCAGCGTTTACTAATGGGGTTTATATATATATATATATATTATATATATATATATATATATATGTATATGTGTGTGTGTGTGTGTGTGTGTGTGTGTGTGTGTGTGTGTGTGATCATTAAAACAAGTATTAACAGACTTGTTGGTTTTGGTCACTGATGTATTATCGTTTTCATATATATGTATTATTGTATATATGCTCCCCAAACCTGGTAGGTTGAGCACTTTGGAGGTGATTTAGTTGACGACTAAAATACTCATGAGTGAAAAGAAGCGGCCTGTGTTATTACAAAAAAACTCTAAATGGCTCACGTTGGTGTCTAGACTCCATGACATCATAGAACTGCCCACAACTGAACAGCAGACCAGCAACAAGGATCCTACCCTCCCAATACCGGCACAGAGATAAGTATATTGAATATTTCTTTATCCACACATCATACACTCCATTAGAAGGAAGAGACGAAATGTTAAGCAACGTGAACACATCATCTCTCCATCCGAGAATGAGTGCAAGACGTAACGAAGAGTTGACACGTCATCATCGCAGCCATTCTGACGAGGAGAGGGTAAAGTATACAAACGTTTTAACACATCTCTCCATTCCGACTTTAAGAGCGTAGTGGTACACAGGGTGCGAGTTGCCTTGGATGTGCATTATGTTAATTGCTTCCATAAAGCGAATTGTTATAAAGCTGATTTCTTATTTCGTGTTGCCTTATGTAATTATTATACAATTTCTATAAAAAGCAGGGTTAATCAATATCTTAATAGCCACCAAAATTTGTCTTTATTTTCTATCTGTGATTTTGAAACAGAAAGAGTACAGATCGATTTAAGCAAAGAGGACCCATCACCTCTCCAAGTGGAAATGGGTGTAAGACGTAACGAAGAGTTGGCAGGTCATCATCGCAGCCATGCAGACAAGGAGAAGCTAACGTAGACAAGCGTTTTAACACATATCTCCATTCCCACAAGGAGAGCGCATAGTGTTACAAAGAATATTTGAAAAATCTCCAGTTAGAGATGGTAGAAAAAAAAATTCTCTAGACTAATAGATTGAAATTCAAGTGGATTACTCAATCCAAGCAAGATCAAATCGCGTTATTATACAGAATCGTCGGATAATGGAATGCATATATTAAATGATAAAAATAAACATTAAAACATAAACATGTATGTAAATTGTGCATAAAAATTGAAAGAAACTGTAGAATATCTAAGCCTATTTAACTGTATTGCACTAAGCTAGTCATGTCAAGCCCTAGTCACTATATGATTGTCCAAACCCTATTACCTTCAGAGAAAACTCCAACCCTTTTTATCATATACCTGCCAGTATGTGGTGGCTGAGGTCCTTAGTGTCCAGGGTAAGGTTTTAAACTCTATCTGATAGTGAAGTCCCAGTTGTGGGTCTCAAAGAATGTAGAGTGTCTCTTCATAATCATAACCCCAGCTCCACTCTGACTCGGAGTGATAGTATTGGTGAGTTAAATAGAACAAAATGTGTTCTAAACGTATGTGTTCAAAAAATTGATTTAAAAATATGAGTACGCATCAAGAATGAATAAAACAAAACTTTATCTGATAGAGAAGTTCCAGTTCTGAAACTCAAAAAATCTAGAGTGGGTCTTCATCACCAAAATAAGCAAACCAATGTGGATTAAACCCAGAGTAGAAAAGTCAACTAGAATTGTACAATTTGACATGAAGAAAAATCCCAATCATTTAAACAATTGTTTATTAGCGTTTCCTGC
This sequence comes from Doryteuthis pealeii, assembly GCA_023376005.1. Lineage (NCBI taxonomy): Eukaryota > Metazoa > Mollusca > Cephalopoda > Myopsida > Loliginidae > Doryteuthis > Doryteuthis pealeii. Next base: position 3,488,094 of record CM042139.1, on the reverse strand, counting down.
ACAACTCGAGGTGTAAATTCCAATAACATCCGATATTTTCAATATCTTTCTTTTTTTGTATTATTTGGATTATCGGATTATTGTCCTTATCTTTTTGTTATCTGTACAACGTTTCGGCCGATGTGCGCTCCGGCCTTCTTCGGTATTTCTTGTCGGACTCGGGAACCTTCTTGAACTCGGGAACCTTCTTGTCGAAATCGGGAACCTTCTTGTGGTAATCGGGAGCCATCAAATAATACAAATTATCAAGCCTCATCTCAAACATTCAGATAACTTTTTATTTTTTATCTATTTAAAAAGAATATTGAAAATACCGGATGTCACGTAGGACCACTCTGAATCGGAGTGATAATACCTGTTAGGGTCTTACTTATGGCTTAAAAAGAACAAAATGATTTTAAACTATGCGTACCCATCAAAAATGAATAAAGCAAAACATCTTCGGCATAAAATTACTTAATGGGTTGACATCCAACTAACCAAACAAAATAATGGATTCCATTGTCCTGTAGATTAGATAACACCCCTTAGGCACTCTACAAAATGGACTGGCTCAAGGACATAAAATGGCGTACGATTAAAGTAGGTTAACTAGCTGATTAATATTCAGACTGACTTTGCTGCGTTGGCTACACCGAAATGACACCCCCCCCTTTAGAGTAAGATTGTCTTGTTAATTGTTTGTATTTATTTCTTCGGTGTTTGTATTTATCCGTTCAGCACCGTTTGCGCTTAATAGATGTGTTAAGCACACCATTCTTCTGTGTAGCTTTTCATCTCGCCATACGACGCAGTGATTCAGTAAGCCACTGGTAAAGAGGAAAGCATCACCCTGTATGCAGACAGTGCATAAAAATTGAAGACAAAGCAAAAAAATCTGTAAAGTATCTAAGCCCATTTAACAGCATTTGACTAATTCATCGATTTAGTCCTGGGCAGGGTTGCATTTTCCATCATCGTAGTTGAGGCCAATTCGGAAACTGTTTGCGAACATTTATAAAAGTATTCTATAGAAAGGAATTCCTTATGGTTGAAAAGTGTATGTAATTATTGTCCAATTGATTTGACTGTCATTATTATTTTTTCTCTGGTTTTATTTTGACAGATATATATATATATATATTATATATATATATATATATATGTGTGTGTGTGTGTGTGTGTGTGTTGTGTGTGTGTGTTTGTATTTGTATTCATGTATTCTATGTGTATGAATATAAATAAATATATGTGTGTATACATGTATTCTATGTGTATGATATATATATATGTGTGTGTGTGTGTGTGTGTGTGTGTTTATATATCTAATATGTGTGTATACATGTATGCTATGCGTATGAATATAAATATATATATATATATATATATATATATATATGTGTGTGTGTATCTAATGTGTGTATACATGTATGCTATGTGCATGAATATATATATAATATATATATATATATATATTATATATATATATATATATAATGTTTGTGTATACATGTATGCTATATGAATATATAATATATATATATAATAATGTGTGTATGCATGTATGCTATATATATATATATATATATATATATATATATATAATGTGTGTATGCATGTATGCTATATATATATATATATATATATATATATATATATATATATATATATATATATATATGATGAAGTAGCTGCAAACGGTGGAAAATTACAAATGAAAAACAAGTAAGCAGAAACACTGCTGGCCAATTAGCTCTATTAATGAACTATTGTTAAGCATTTCATCTGTTGCCTTGAATAATAAATGGTGTTCGTTGTCGAGAAGAGGCGTTTAAGAATCAAGTGGTTGTGTTCGTCTACTGACAAGACATCACTCTGTTATCTTTAGCTTGGAACTTGTTCCTTTCTATTCCGTGTCGAACAATGGACGATATTAGCGCCAAATGACAATCTGGTACACGTGGTTACCCACAATGCCTCCGTCGCCGTAAGACTCTAATTATCTACTTGAATGAGACAAGTTAGTCAGTTTTATTGCTTTGCTTTGCTTTTTTTGTATAATTAAAGAAACAAAAATAAAGAAAACGCTAACGATAATAAATGCATAACAAAGAAAAACGATAAATGAGAGAAAAAAGCAAAAAAAAGAAATTTCTTATCGTAATTAATGGATGTCTGGAGGGATTTTACAAGTAAATATGGTAATTAGGCATACCACATTTTCACACGGACATTTTATTTCCCAACATTTTTTGTCCTTCTTCATTTTCCTTTGCTTTTTTTCTGTCGTCTCTATAAGAACTGGACTGTTGACATTTACTGTTCATTCATGAACTATTACAGTTCCGTAAAGTGCCCGTATATCGAAAAATGATGTAAACTATTAAATGCAAGCAGCTTGCCTCTTCTCTTTACAACAAAATTACTTGCTCTTGGTTACATTTAGCAAAAGACTTTGCAATATATGATTGATTGTTTTTTAACGGCATTAAAATACAATGGGTTATTTTCATGCCAAGTGATAAAATAATTGAGTTTATTGTACCTTTAAGGGTCGGTTTAGCTCAGTAGGTAGATTGGCCGATTAGGCCGACCCCATGCTTCCAGGTTTGACACTGGCCTTCACGAACACAGCGTATGAGTAGCACAGGGATTTGTGCAGTAAAGTAAGGAGTTGATGGTAGTTGCAGCGTCCCAACTCAGAAGCAATAAAATAATCTGCTTGGTCTTGCGCTAGTGAAAAGGGGACAGACTCTCTCACTGCCTGGCTGATACTGACTGTAGGCTACGTGGATTTGACTTACTTATTGTGTGATCATATTGATTTTGTTTTTTGTTTGTTTGTTTGTTTGTTTGTGGTTCTTAAAATATTTTTTGCACACTTTCCTACCGAATACAAACTATTTTCTAAATATATCTTTTTGGCTGACAGACGGGATTTTAATTACTACTCCAAATCAAAGTCAGTAAAATACGTTTATTTTTATGTGTGGAGTTAAGTAAGGGAGAGCTTTCTCTGATAAACATAGCAATCGCGAGATGCACCGATATATTTTGACACCAAGAGTGCATAGATATTTCGGACCAGTCGTTGGTATTATGGATTCAGATGGGGAGAACTAGAAGAACATATTTTGTGGTAGGTTTGATAATAGATATTCTTAAGGAAAATGAATTAGCTACGTGCCCGTTTATACGACAGTCGCTGGATTGAATGAAAACACGTTGAAAAGATAAAACTCTGAATCGCTTCAAACATTTAGGCATTTAGGAAAAATCACAGATAAAGGATTGTTTTTATTTCTGTTTTTATTTCTGTTTTTATTTTTGTTTTTATTTTTCTTTATTTATTTATTTTATTTTTTGCTTGCTATACACACAATTAAAAATCAATCCGAATCTTTTTCATTGTTTCAGAGAGTTTTCTTGTCTAAATAAGCACCTAATAAAATCATTCACCAGAAATTATATCTGAGAATTGACTAAAACCGAAAATACCGGATATCCTCAAATTTACCCCCATCATAAGTGAATACAGTTTTCCTCCTACTAATCTCGGTATCTAGCCAAGATTAACGAGCCTAGTAAGACTGATAAGTCTCTCAAACTTGACTCTATACATAGGAAGGACGTTCGTATTGTTAGTCAATGTTTTTTTCTTAAATAAACTGTTAGAATAGAGTGTTAATCCATTTATTTGTTGCTCTTAGTCTTAGAATAAATGCTATACTAACACAATAGTTAGACTAGATTAGTGACATTAATCATGTACTGAAAATTTCTCAGATATTGAGGGCTGGAGCCTGATCATCAGATGCAATTTAATATCATATACAGGAGACCGCTTAAGGAAGCCCGTGGTGTAATAGTTAAAGTCATAGGGAATGGACTCGTCGCCCCGAGTTCAAATCCTGGACGTGGTAATTGCATTTCACTTAGCGCTAATAACCTTGGAAAGGTATGCATCCTACTCTCCCTCCAGCTATGGACAAATAGCAGGACAGACTGGGTTCTTTAACCATGGCTAGGTAACCAGTCTAGGAGAAGGAAAACTCTGAATTCAAACCTGTTGAACTCCGCTTAAGAAATTGACCTTGTGTCACATCCTGCTCGTGCGGAGGGGTTGGTAAATAAATATACATAGGAAGGATGTTCGTATTGTTAGTCAATGTTTTGTTCTTAAATAA
>CM042139.1:3478928-3481428 GCA_023376005.1 Doryteuthis pealeii | reverse complement strand
ATATATATATATATATATATATGTATATATATGCGTGTGTGTGCAATGTTGAGCCAAAAATTAGAGAAATTCTGAAAGTATCATTCATTTTTTACTCAGCACATTATTGCGTGTGCAATCTGTAAAATTTAATATTTCGTTATCAAAGTAGATTAAAAAATCTTTGGAAATGGATTCCACACGAAGATTTAGGTATACATTTCGCTTACCAATTAAACTTGACATTTTATACAACAAATCCCCGCAGAAAGCAGATGTATTTTAAAGATTCTTAAAGTAGAACATCGAAGTTAGATTCACTACAAGCTTTAATATGAAACAACTTTAACGTAATCTATTGTGGGGAAGTTATCTATGGTTGCCTTAATAAGCGAATCATTTATTAAAATTGTTGGTTGATTAGTCGATTGTTTTTTACGTCATCTCAAAATTTGTTGGATTATTTTATGACGAAATGATATTATTTCTTAATGCGTATTCAATTCTTTTAAATTTAACCTCATTTTTTAAAGAACTTTACTTAAATTCATTAATTTCTATTTAACGTATAGATGGATCCGTCACAAGTCCTACCACTCTCGGTCAAAGTGGACCAGGGAGAAATAGCGATGAATTTGAAATCCACAATTAGATGCAGTTTAATTTCATACCCAGAAAACTATGAAAGTTGTAGAAATTTAATTCAGTATTAGAATTGATTTGTTCCTGTAATCCTTTCAAAAATATAAATCTTTATTTTCTGAAATAATTTTTAGAATTTACGATTAAATAAAGATAAATGAATAATATTTCAAAAGATCTTTGACCTGAATTGTTTTACTGCCTTTACAAATGCATTATGTTTCATTAATTTGAATAGTAAACAAATTCTAAAGTTTTCTACGTTTCTGGTTTTCCCGATTATCTATGTATTAATATTGGCGTTCTTAAAAATATACATTCGTTAATATCTAAGAAAACACCCTCTGCTTAAAAATGAAACAAAATCGTCCAGGATAAAAAGCAACAATGTAAATCCTATTTCTCTGAATGTTTGACTTGAAGTTTGATATCAATATTATCTGCGTTATTCGGACTATTGTCCTCATCATCATTGTTATCTGTGCAAGGTTTTGGTCGATCTGCCCTCCGGCCTCTTCAGATATTTCTTGTCGGACTCTGGAACCTTCTTTTCGGATTCGGAACCTTTTTGTCGTAATCATCGGGAGCCATCACGGAACTTTCAACCTAACCCTTTATTCAGTCCACGGGGGTATCCTGTTCTCATTGTGCTCAGTATAGGCGTTAAGCTGTGTTAATTATTATTCTATGTTACTGTGCTCTTGAAGAAATACCTGAAGAAGGCCAGAAGGCATATCGGCCGAACCGTTGTACAGATAATAATGAAAATGAGGACAATAGTCCGAATAACGCAGATAATACTAATGTAAATCCTGTTTATGTGGTGTTGCTTATCTGCCAAATTCTTATTTCTTATGAACCTCGTCACGTTTTACATAACGGACTATTCCGTTTTTATTATAAAGAAAATAAGAAAAAGGACATGCTACACAGAAAAATATAATAAGAATGAAAAGAAGAAAAATAAGAAAAAGAAAATAATTTTTCGGCAGACAAAATGTCTAAAGCCACTAATTGTTGGTCAGACATTGAACTCAAACTATAACGGCTGAGAAAACAACTGAGACCATTCGGCTCTCCCACTCCCTCTTTGTCATTAGCCTTTCCTCGTCTCTTTAATCATGGTGCTAGAGGGAGACAGAAAGGATATCATTGACATTAGTAGTAGAGGGAGAAAAAGAAAGAAAAGAAAAGGGATGATTATGCGCATGACCAAAACAACCGACCATTAGAGGACGAGAAGGGAACACAGCCTCTTTTGGGTTATTGCTTCAGTAGGAAATAGACGGGTGACTGTTGACCCCCTCTTTAGTACTAGCGACGAAGATAGTAGTCAGCTGAGGCCAGGTCACAAAAAACCGCAGAGGGGCTGTCAGTCAGTTCCGTAAGTAGCCCGACAGTTAGAATGAAATATCAACTATTTTTTCTCTTACTGGACAAAAAGAAACCTTGAAATCTGTTGAAAGTCACTACTATGTTCGTCAGTTCTTTTCTGGAATCTACTGCATATGCTTGAGAAACCACACGTGGCCTACCGGTTTCCATTAGCAGGTACCCCCTGAGATCAGGCTACATACATTTTATGCAAAGAAAGAAGGTTAAATAAAAAGAAAGAAAGAAAGAATGATAGAAAAAAGAAAGAAAGAAAAAGAAGAAAGAATGATAGAAAGAAAGAAAAGAAAAAGAAAAAAGAAAGAAAGAAAAAAGAAAGAAAATGATAAAGAAAGAGAAAGAAGGACAGAAAAAAAAAGAAAGAAAGAAAGACGGACAGAAAGAAAGAATGATAAAAAAGAAAAAAAGAATGATAGAAAGAAAGAAAGAAAGAAAGAAAGAAAAAGAAAGAAAGAAGGATAGAAAAAAGAAAGAAAGCAAGAAAGAA
>CM042139.1:3471428-3473928 GCA_023376005.1 Doryteuthis pealeii | reverse complement strand
CAACCTAGATTTATAATCGGTTCGAATTTAAAAATCACAAATTTTGGTTTCAATCCGAGAGCAGTTATTTCTGTTTAGTCACTTTGATGAAAATTTAACTGTCTATCCAATCTAAAATCTTGGTAAAATAATTTTATTATTAATTTGTAACATAATAGTAGAGGGGAGCCATGAACTTAACAGTGACGTGTAAATTATCCTGGAAAAGTTATTAGAAGGAAAATAAGAATTATATGTAGAATAGAAGAAAATGTTTGCCTCATGAGCTCATTTATTATCTCACAAGTAAAAATGTATTTGGCAACAGACACTCATCTTATGTCTGTTCCCTGCAACCGCTTAGTCCAGACTGACTTCTCATCACTCTGTATTTCTCTCACACTATTTCTTGCCTTGTTCTGACCGATAAAAAGTCGACAGGTACCGTTGCTCTGTCTTGTCAGAAATTGACAGGCCACGTAATACCTTTCCACTATTATCTACACCTAACTTAGATTTTTCGTGCTTTCAACCTCATTATAATGCTTAAGGTTAAAAACTACGTATACCATTTTACAGATTTCCCTTTTTTTTTCGATATAATAATAGATCGGATGTCCCTGAATTATTATATAAAACTATTTATTTAATCCATTCTCATCCACTGATGAAAGTTCGGAATTTATCTGATCTCCCCTCAGCTATGGGTAACTTTGCTTTGGTCAGGAGAAGGAAATTTCTGAATTGAAGCCAGTCGTTCCTCGATTAAAAAGTGATCTCGTGTCACATCCTCTTCTTGGCGGAGGGATTCGGTAAATGCATACTAAAATTAGTAGGAAGCGCGTTCTGAAGACCAAGAAATTCAATCACCTAATGGATACCGAATTTGGTATCAGTTTTATATGTATATAAAAAATATGATATATTCATTTACACAGAGGGTATATCCTGTGCTCTTTTGTGTTTTTAGCGGCTTTTTAGTTGCCTCATTGGTGTGCAGTAATGCAATCGGTAATATCTTTTACCCTTGTCGACAGGGCGCTGGATCGTTGTTAATGCACAAAGAAGGAGATTAAGTTGAACATTTGTTATCCAACATCAGGCAATGGACATATTGACATATCTATGTTGATCACCAGTGATTACAAACAAACAGCCTTTGCATTTATAGCAAAGAAGAAAACAATGATATTTTAAATCTGACTGATTCTTTAACCTTTCTGTAATGATCTTACCCCTTTGTTGTGGTGCAGTCAGTGTATCATAAAGCCCCAGTCGACAGGATTTAAAGTCTTAGCTCTACTAAAGAAATTACCGTAATAAATTTTTTTTTCGCTCTGCTTGTTACATATTATGTGGTAGCATAAATTGTTGACTCACACTGTAGCAAGAATTCAAAGCGGCCATTGATTTCCATATAAGGGAGTGGAAAGATATCAGTAACGGTTATAGCTCCCTACCCCAGAGGCGCGAATCTCGCGCGTCACGTGATTTAGTTAATTTTAGAGTTTAGTTTCAACCTCAAATTGAAGCAGAGAGCACGTGCATGTCTCTGCTGGGGTTGTTAGATCTTCACGCGGTAGAACATGGGCTAGAGGAATAAATCTTGATCAAGGAAAAAATGTATTGTGGTTTAATTAATTGCATGAAAAAGTTAGCCCTTAGAAGAAGCTCTTAAAAGTAAAGATGAAGAAGCTAGAAAAACAAGATGACAATATAACAGCCAAAGAAATAGAAGAGGAAACATGGCGACTAGAAGTAGTAAAGAAGAGATGAAATAACAAGTCTCTACTCTACTCTACTCTCTAATCTCTCTCTCTCTCTCTGTCTGTCTTTCTTTCTTTCTTTCTTTCTTTCTTTTCTCTCTCTCTCTCTCTCTCTCTCTCTCTCTCTCTCTCTCTCTCACTCACTTTCCCTCTCTCTCTATCACCGAGTTTTTTCTCTCGTTTATATACCTGACGAATAATATACGATGTCAATCTGGGCATATAACATGTTTTGATGATAATAAATAAACGAGCACCTGTTCCCTGAGCCTGTAGTCTGATTCAGTTATTAACTGTCATGTTATCTGACATTTTCAAGTCCCAAAACTAACAACAATTAGACCAATAAGGAAGTGTTGTGAATGCATAAAGAAGGGGATTATGTTGGAAATTATCTATTCAGCGTTAGGCGATGGATTTATTGATATATCAACCATACATCTCAATGCATTCCTATCTATCTCAATCTGTTCCTATATATCTATCTGAATTCATTTCTATTTATATCAATCTATCTATCTATCTATCTATTTGTTGTAACCTAACAATGAGAAATAACAAAAAAAAACGGCTGGAAATGAAATTGAATCTTTATAATTCTAACAAAATACGATACTCGCCAGCGGAGTGAAGAAGGTAAACCACTGCTAGTAGTATCAGACTACTCAGCATAATATTCCCAGGGATTGGGACATACCCATTAATGTTCCTAAGCAGGGTATATAACACTATCCTTTCCAAGTTATCTATCTATC